>JBBPLL010000218.1:0-43314 GCA_038089755.1 Leccinellum rugosiceps | reverse complement strand
ACAGAGATAAGCACAACCGCACCGCGTCATTACATACCAGTGACGTTCCCGATCAGACTGCGAATGAAAAGCTCCACTGTGCCACGTTATCGGATTCGACTTATGGACCATGTTAGTTGTAGCGGATCGTAGTCAATTACAGTTGCTGGATCCTCTGCTGCACCTTTTCTCTCACAGTCTGGTATGCGCTCATCAGCGTCTGCTCGTTGATCACGATTTCGGTCGTGTCCGCCTTTGGTCGACTGACTCTGGACGCAATCGTGGTGGAGTCGGTTTCCACAATGATGCTATAATCGACCAGAAATGAGCCTCTTGATCACGGCCAGGGTTTTGTAATTACTCACCCATCATCTATCGTCTCGTCCAAACACAGTAGAACTAGGTCGAGGTTCTCGAGCACGGCCCGCTTTTCCACCTGATTTCGCAGCAGGAGCGAAACGGCGTCGAAGAAGGCGGTGAGGACCGAGTAGAGCATGATTTCGTTTTCTGTCGGGCTGCCGACGACATAGAAGATGAGGTCGAGGGAGTGCCGGAACACGGCGAGATGACCGTCAAAGAGGATCACATCGCCTGGCGGCCACGCGGTTGAGTGTGTGAGCATGGAAGGGGAGAAAAGAAAACACGAGCCATAACGTACCGCCTGGCTTCTTTGTTTTCTGCCATAAACCCTTTTCGAACGTGCGCTGGTCCTTTGGAACTTGGTGTTCGAGCGGGTGTCCCTTTGGATGGTAGTACTTGGCGAGCACGCGGTGACCCTCGCTGTCGAGGATGATGAAGGCGGATACGCTGTAGAGGGACAAGTTCATCGTCGAGTTCGTGGAGTTTGAAAGAGGAAGGACCCTTCAACGTTGTCAACGTTTGGGGGTCTTTGAGGAAGAACACTGCAAACGTCGCACGCCTGGCCAGGGTTCTGTCTAGATCGATCTCGCCCTCGCCCGGGGCCCCTCCAGGACGGGTTACAAAAAGCGTGGACTCGTCGCCAGTTTCGTCTCTTTCAAGTTGCCTCTCTCAGCACCGCTAGGATTACGGGGCCCACTTACTAGCCTCGCTCCAAAACTGGGGCGACGATGAATGGCTGCCATTTCCATCGATGTAGGTGGGTCTCTCTATCCCATCGTAGCCCATCTCACGCTCGCTCACAGGGCCGTACGAGCCCGACAGTCTAGGTGGGCCCCACAAATTTGTTATAGAGAGAGGCAGGGTCGGCGTTGCACATGAAAAAAAGACCAAGGTATGGTATGACGTGAAGTTCCTCGTCTCTGTTCTTTATGCCGACGATTCGAATCAAGCCTGTTCCGCCGACTCGAGTTGATGGCCATCTCATTCTGAGACGTCCAGCTCAACTCAGCTCAACCTCGCCCGCACTCCACTCCGCGACGTCACTCTCCCGCAGGCACAGCCTTGCCTTGCGCGCGGTAAGCCAACTGACGCAGTTCTGCATGCAATTCATCCTCCAAAATGACGGCGTTCCGAGACAGCTGCAGAGTCATTTCATTTTGCAACTGTAGTCCGCTCAATGAATTGTCTGCCACCCGTTGTCCATGCACTCGTCCATCCAATGTGATGGCACTCCGCGTCCCTACCCCTCCTACTTTTCCGTGCTCGTCGGAACTTTCAGAAATCAATGTCGTGCGCGCAAAACTCCGTACATTTCGCACAGATCCAACCCGGCCACCATCGTTGCTGTATTCATCCTCTCACAATACCCTCCTAGCATGGCCTCCGCGGCACGAGACGTCCCGCGGACAGGTCCATGGGCCTCTATCGGCGGATATCTCCTTCATATCGCAACCAATGCCCACCACGTGAACTGCAGCCTGCGATCCGCCTTACGTCAATTGCCAACATACCTTTTCCTGCCCTCCCCTCGCTTATGGGTCAAGGGGCGTACAGCACCAGTATGCCTTCGCTCTCCACGGACACGCCGACCTTGCTGAGTTCTATTTCTTCCCATTTTAGCATTTCGTTGCTCCCAAGCGCTGCGTGCTTCGTCGGGGTTACGTTTCCCGCGGTAAAATGAACACTCCATCCATTCGTCAAAGTCGGCAATTTCCGCTTTGTGTGCGTTTCGCTGTGATCCTCCTACCTTTCCAGCTGATCGCATGGCATCTGTTTGTCATACGCCTGTTAAGCTCTTTGAGGAAGAGCGTTTTTGATCCATCAATTGTCTGTCTGAAATTGCTCGACGGATGACGCCATTCCATGCACCGCCTCCACGGCCCGGAGAGCGCTACCACCTAACCGCTCACCGGAACATGCATCCTGCCTGCATCCTGTTCCAATCGTGTTGTTGCCCTGCTTCGGAGTTGCAAGACATTCGGGGTGCGGCAAGGCGTAGGGAAGCCATGTTTCTCTCGCTGGTGTGCGGCCGTGGACCCGCATCTAACAAATAGGGAATGTATAAGTACCTTTCCACTCTTGGATCTTGACCCTTGACCAAGACCCATTTGAAAGTCGCATTCCACACCGACTTCTAAAGTGAACTCGATTTCCCACTCCTACCGCCTCGACACGTTTCGGATAGTTGCCTCCTTTGTATCATTTGACCGACTCTTTTAGCTTTTCACTTTTTGTCGTCTCCCCTCGCCCCAAGTCCACGATGTCGGGTCTCGACTATTCCACCTTTTCTCTCTGGTGGGCATCGTCCGCTTTCGCACGTCTCCTGTTCCTCACCGTACAAGCACCCTCTAGTTCGGCCTTGACTCCTTCCCAGCCTTCCCCACCGAGATCTTACCCCGCTGACAACACCCAACAACACGTTGCGCAAGATGTCATCGATTCGCGTAGATGTAACATGCAACGTGATGATCTTCGCCCAAGGTCCGTCCTTGCCGTCCACGTGTAGATAAAAACAATAATAAACGTTCTGCTTAAATATCTAATAGCTGCACGGACGTGACTGATCGTCCACGTGAGGGTGCGTTGCCGCTGTCCGGCTCACATCAATGTCAGGGGCCAAGTAGCCCAATTTTTGCTTTTCCTGGCTCTCCGCCGCTAAGCGACTCGGCGGACGACATACAAGGAAATATTCTGTGCGCACAGCTTGGCGGAATTCACTTTACTCAGCCATACAGTGGTGCCGGTGGTCATGGGCATGGCGTCGATGAGACTGTAAATGCACCGACGACGGGCATCATGGAGAACTCGTACGTACCACGACCAATGTATCCGAGCCTGAGTTTTCTCACTTACGTCTACGGTGGCAGCTCCTGGAGTTCACCTCGCGGCCTACATTACCCCGCATCCGTTCGCGGATCCGGTGTCTCCCAAACCATCGAAGGCGCTGGCCCCATCGCCGAGGACGCGAGGCCGGAGCTCTTTATCCTTCATGATGACGTCAGCAGCAATCGGATACCTGCTCGTCGAATGAGCATGGCTGTAGTGACCGACGGGCATCTCGGACTCGGTAGAGGTTACAACTTTGGCCTTGCTGATCCTTCTTCCTCCACGCCACTGTCCACCATCGCCGTGGACGCCGCAACCTTCTTGCCAAGCGGCGTGATCACCAGTTCTTCGCCACCCTCCACGGCGTATCACGATGACGAATTCTCGGGCGCAGACTGCGCGCACCACGCCTTCTCCTATGCTGAGCATCATCTGCCTGCGATGACGCGTACGGCAGCAGCGCGCGACCCTGCAACTCACTCCTACTCCCTTGATCGCCCAGCTGCGCAATCACTCGGTGGATTCCAAGAGAGTACTCTCCAAGGTATATGCCTTGATCACCACCACTTCACATCTGGCATGGCCACGCCTTTTCCTGGCTACCCGTCCTCACAGTCACCGCATGATCACCCCATTTGTGATCCCCCTTCTTTCAGTACAGCCATCCACGCAGAAGAAGAGCTCCCGAGGGCAGGGTCCGCTCCCCCGTTGATTGACAGTCAAGTGCCTTTTGTTGGCGATGCCCGAGCTGTCCTACAATCGTCGTCATCCCCAATGTCGGAAAATACCGCTTCTGGAGGCGACCACGTCAATCGACCGCACGTCTGGTATCCCCACCAAGGTGTCGTCTCACCTTGTGCAGGAGGACAAAGTCCGCGATCCTCCCCGAGGAGGGCAGGATCGATCGGCCACAGTTCGCAGAAAACTCCGCCAGGCTCGCGTCATCTGCGTCGATGGTCTTCGGTAACTAACCCTGCTTTGCGCGCGTCGCCTCCTCCTTCTCATCCCCATCCTCCTTCCTCTTTTCCTTCCTCTTTCCCCCCTAACGTCATTCCGTTCCCTCGATATCCTCCGCCACCACCGTCTTCCTCGTCCGACACCAACTCGTACGCGCATTTTTCGCCTTCGGGCGAGTCGGAGAGCGAGGACTCATCACCACCGTTTGTCGCGATGACACCTCACGCCATCGTCGACGTTTCCGAGTCCGTGTCGGGTGCAGACCCACAACAACAGCCGCCGATGCGCGCGGTCATCCATTGCGACGGCCACCTCGTCGACGAAGAGTCGTGGAACGCGGCTTTCCAACGCCCGGACAAAGTCTTGCATGTATACGAATGCTTCTGGGATCGTACGCACTCGGCGTGCGGCATGTGGATCGAAGGCGACCAATCGAGCGTGGCTGACCACCTCGCGCTCTTTCACGGGTTCCGAGGTGGAGAAGTCACGACGCGGTGTCTGTGGCGCGAGTGTCCTCGGCCACATATGAAGGGGACGAGCATCGCCCGGCACGTGGTGACGCACATTGGGTTTCGAGTCAAGTGTAATACGTGCAAGCACGAGTTTGCGAGGGTGGACGCGTGCAATCGGGCGCATAGTCGGTCAGGATGTGGGGGCGTTGGGCAGCCGATGTATGGGGATTTGCAGAGAATGTTGGATGCGCGCAAGGTCGATCCGATGCAGCTCCAGCGGCCGTCGAAGAAACGGCGGACGGACGAGTGTATGATGTGAGGTCGGGCCGAGGGAAGGATGAATTGACATGAGCTGGCTCAGAGTTTCTTTTGTTTGTCTTTCTTCCATCTTCTTTTTTTTACGTCAATTCTTTACATCCGGGGGCTGGCGTTTACTCCCCCTTCCACTATTCGTCATTCTTCTTTGTTCTCTTCGTTTTCTAACTTATCCCTACCTTGCATAAAAACAACCCATAGTCCCTTTCCTTGTTCTTTTCCCTTCCTTTGCTCAACAACAAAAAAGTCTACATAGTCCTACTATCCTAGTCCTGTACTCATAATGTGACGTAGAACGTTCGTCAGCTCGGTGGGCCGAGCAGGCAGCCACATATGCCCCTGACCGCGGTGCAGCCACGCTCCGAATGGGATGCTTGTTTTACTTCTCGTCAGTTCACAACCTTTCCACCTATCCTCTCTTCTGTCGGGTTAGGGCAATGATACGGTCGTTCGCAATGAAATACAAAATAACAATATCTACATAATAGTACATCAGATGACTGTACAACTGATCGGATCACATAAAAAGAACTAGATCGCTTTCCCTCCCCATCTTCTTCTCGCAATTGAAATCAACCAACGAACAGATCAACATCCAACTCGGTCCCAACTACCTAGTGCAGAGGTCATCAGGCTGCTCGCGCCAACATCCCTCTGCATATATCCCCAACACTTGATTCGACGTCGTGTCCAATTCCTGCGTCTCGATTTTTTCATTCTTTCCCACGTCCATCAGCGAATTTTGCAAGATCCCAAGCACAGTTTCTTGCATACGGGCGAAGAACACGATATTGACAGGCTCGTCGTCCTGAACCGTAGACGGAAGAACCGAGCTGATGTACTTTGGGATTTCATAATCAGTCGAGATCGGTGCGTGCTTCACGTCGTCGCCTTTCCCTAGACCTTTATCTTCGCAACCCTGGTGGCGACCAAGAAAACGAGTAAGAACGAGTGCATGGAAAGAAAGAGACAAGAGACAAAGAAACAAGAAAAAGAGGGGGGCGCACTTACGTCCTTAGTCAGGTATCCGGGCATCAAGTCGCTCGTGCTCCCTCCCCAGAGCTCATTGTTCACCAACGAACCCTTTTTGCGCTCGTTCAGCTTGCCCACGACCTGCCTTGCAATTCCCGCTTCTATGTTGCTGACATATACAAACTTATTCGCGTACGGCGAGGCCGTGAACTGGTCATTCTTCGTGAAGGGTCCCTTGAAGACGTCGTATCGCAGCACCATAGAATTGGCGATGACGATGCTGTTGGTTTCATCAATGATTGGGTTGGTTTTCTTGAGGGCGTAGGGCGCGGCGTGTTCGATGAACAATGTCAACAAGCTCCCTTCTCCTGGGTATTTGCTATTCGGGCATGGTCAATGCCTCCGGTACAATGATTCCACAGACCAGACACGTACTGATACCATTTATAAGTCTGGGGAGCACAACCGTAAACGTAGGAGAGATCGAAATCGATAGCAAGTTGCTTCAAGCCGTCAGAAATTGCACGTCCTTTTTCTGTGTCGAAGTTCGTGTCATTGGTGTAGGTGTGGTACTGATAGTTGTCTGGTCTGAACAAGTTCGAGAGCGCGATATGGTTGGATGGCGTACCTGATATGTAACCCTGTTCGTGTCCATATATCTCCGCGTGAAGGTGATAGGCTCGGGGTCTTCCTTGGGGTCTTCCTTAGGGTCTTCCTCGGGTTCTTTCTTGGGTTCGCCGAGGTTAGCACCTTTAGAATCTCAGTGACGGTCATCAAACGTAGATGAAAGCGCATACTCATCCAGCCTGCGGGAGGGGTTCGTAAAAGTTACTCTCCAATGGAGACGATTAACGCACCAATTGTCTCCATGTAGCGACCACTTTGTAAGGCCAACGATCTTACATCGTATTGCTCACAGTCGCGGTTGTGACTGTGTCCTGCACATATAATAAATTAAGTACCAAGGTGGTGCAGTGTGTCAAGACGGCGATGCGCACCTCCGAAAATGAGAATGGGCGTGTCACGATACTTGTCCCGGATAGCATCGAATACGAGATGCCCTAATTCGAATCGTCATCATCATCGATTCCAAGACAAATCGAATCATAGCATACATTTATTCTGAATGTCACTCTTACCCACTGGCATGTGGCTGATAATGTGTCAGAGAAGATCACATCGCAAGAAAGAGGGACAAACCCAACCAGGACGAATACATCTGGTTCCTCTTCGATGGCGGCCTCAAACTTGCATAATCCAAACATAAGACGTGATCGCAAAAAAGGATCAAGTCACTTACCCATGTCTGCTCCTCATTGTCCTTCGACTTCTCCACCATATCAGCCACAGTTTGAACACGTGTGTGCTTAGCGCCACCTTCGAAGTTAAAGAGAACACCTAGAGCAGTCACCCTGCGGCCCCTTGTGCAGAGAATATCAGGAACCCGAACATCATGATGAGGAATACAAGACATAGATAGCTCTTCAAGGCAGAGAAACACCTTCCAGAGCAAACATAACGAGACTATACGCACTTCCTGGTCTTAAACTTGACAAAGCGATCTATCATTCGAATCGCGCGGAGAACTTATTAGGGGAACGGAAGAAAGGAACGGACCACTCACTGCCAATCGGGACAAAACGGCCCTCGCCGTCATTGAAAATCTTGATCTCAACGTTGGAAGTCAAGTAACGACCTTTCATGTAGGGGGCAAAGTTGGTGTGCCTACCGAATCCAGGTTCGTAAATACGGTTAACATTGGTTCGGCCACCAAGTTGATTAACATGCGAAGACCGAGTTTGTGAGGCAGGACCATCCAAATGTATGTTTGTCGTCGGAATGCCAAGGAGCACATGTAATGATCGAAATTCGCCGGAGCATGGATAATGTCGGAAGCATGCAAAGATGGATGTTGCAATGTAACATCAACCCGTCGACGTTGATCGTAGGCAAAGTAAAATGAGAAAAATACAACGTCAGCATGCCAAAGCGGGTGTGTTTTGATGTACGTACACGTCATAAGCAACGGTATAATTGGTAATATCGTGGCTATTGGGAGATTAGTACCGTCTAGATGTAATCACGACGTTAAGCATTTGGACCCACTTTCCAATGGTCATCAGGTCGTAGGGAAGTTCCAGAAGACACTTGCTTGACTTCGAACGATTCCCACAATCAGCGCAGAGCTACAAAATAAGAAGGCAGAACTAACGACGTGACCGTTTATACCGCCTGTGGGATAGCCGTCCGTAAGGCCAGTGCCTGAGACGTCAGGTGTCAGCGTTGAGTAGGAAAAAGATTCATGGATGATGTACCGTCGTGAATATCTCCAGAATCGACGAGGAGAAGATCGAGGTCTTTTATCTGCACCGTTTGTCAACAAGCAGATTCCAGAGTGACTGATACGAGGAATTCACCTCAGCAATATGTTGCATATGACTGACGAAGCTGGCAAAGTCGCCGAGGTCACCGCTATGCAAATCATTAGCATCAACACAGTCGAGTGCTTCACTGGGGATATACGAGAAGAAACTCACTTGTAGTTGGGCTCTGGCCAGACAAGCTTCTGGTGACCAAGGAGCCATCCATGAGTGTCCGTGGTGTGGATAACGTTGAAGTCACCCCACACAAGAGGACGGTCCGGAGCAGTGAGCGTAATCTGGGAATCCGTAGAACGGAGTGGGACTTGGGAATTTGTGTGCGCGCTGCCGGCGCAGGCAAGGCTGACGAGAGAAAACAGAGAGAAAAGCATCACTGCTGGGACATATACAACCTAACCCGGTCCCTACTTATCAGCATTCTGAATCACAGTCAGTCAGTCGTTAATAGTACCATAAAGAAACATTACGTTGCCTAACAAACTCCACAAGTTGGCACTTGCACCACAGGCGGCCCATCAGCTTTCATGAGGTTGTGGTCTCCGGTTGGATCCATTACTTGAACGAGATCGAATCTGTCCGTCGGAACGGGACACAATGTTGTGTCACAACGTAAGTGGGGTTTTGTCCATGCCAGTCACCTTTTTTTCTACCGATAATCTGGCACGTTCCGGCGGAAAAAGCTACAGCACGAATTCTTTTCGGCATAAGTAGCACGCACTGGCAGTCGGGCTCTCCAATGTAGATATATTATTTGGTCACTGCTGTATAAGCCATCTATGTATGGCTAGTCTCGAGCCGTTTCGGTCTTTTGGTGCCGAATTACAGCAGTTTTGGTAATTATTGGCATACTACAAAATGTTCGGCCCTATGCTGTAGACACCAACTTGAAATCTCAAGTCACAACCCACCATTCGAACGATGAGTCAAGTCTCACCCTGGTGCCGGAAGGCTCTAGCAAGAAGGTCCAACTCTTAATGTTGGTCCTGCTGCGCTCAATGATACGGAGGAGTCAAGACTTGACACTTCAAGCTCGGACGTGGATCATCAATAGCGATCATTAAAAGGAACCTAATCTCGATCTCGAGGATAACCAACTTGACAAATCCCTTGAGGTTCAGGCTCGAACTCTGGCCCAGGCCCCTCCAGCCTCGAAGAGGCACAAATGCAATAATAAAGGTGCATATATTCCTGAGCGGTAATCTCGTGTTTCATATTCCTATGGGTGATCTAGAGCCCCAACTAGCTTCTGAACCTATCGTGGGTCAGAGACTCATCACATTCGTCGCTTATGATCCCTTCGCTTGGGCACCCTGCCGAGCTCTGAGTGCCGAGACTCACGACTGTTAATAATCGCTGTAAGGTTCTGAGGATCCGTCCGGTGACTCGCCAAAATGTGATTCTGGAAGGCCCACGATTCAGTCAAAACAAAAAGTGCAATGGCCCGGATCTCAGTCCGAGTCAAGCTCACTGACATCCGTGAGAAGACCCTTATGGTTCTTGATTCTTTTTTTTTGTTATGAATTCAATAGCTGTGGTTGGACAACGAGCCCATGGAAATGTCTTCAGCGATAACGGCATGAATGGCTTTGCAGATCCGGGCCGGCTCGATTGGAACCATCATTGTTCCCGGATAATGATGAACTCAATCACTCATTGTTCTCGTTTGGCCGCATCCAGCCTGGGCTTACACTTGAGCTGGACTCGGACTCGGCATCTCCCACATCCTCAAAGTTGTCCCAAGTACTGCTTGCAATAAGATACTGTGTATTCTCTTGACAGCCTGAGACTTGATCCTCCCTCGACTTGCTGAGCTGGGACCAAGCTTGCATGGGAAATGTGAAGATCAATTATGATCGAAAACTGCTCTCATGTCAGCGAAGAGCTTCGTTGATCCTTGGATGATGGTATCAGCCTCCACACTCACGTGGGAGCACAGTTGCATGTGCTGCGGGTGCAAGTGGTGTTCTCGAGTGCTTTGCATTCAACCGCGTTGTGGATGTCTTCAGTGATGATGAATTTGGAGTCGTTAACAGGGACGTCATGGGTTACTCTGCCTATGAATTATCCAACAAAAATTTCTCAAGCATTCAGCTCGACGACCTTCTGTAAGTTCTGTTGAATGAATACATACTTGTATACATACGTTTGACGACCAGTCACTCAGATTTTGAAGGTGCTAAATCCACTGCAACCAAGGAAAACACACTGGGTTTGCGCTGAGATGACAGACTAGAACGGCGCCACAGGTTACACATCAGATCACCCAACCGTATCACGCTCTCAAACTGGTACAGACTGGACAGACGTCGAGCTTTTGACACAACTTATGGACAAAGCATTGCTGCCAGCTTGGAGCGACTCGCTATCAGTTTTGATTTCTCCTACTTTGGAAGCATTGTTGATACCCCATGTAGCAACCCCCATACCATCCAATGGAAACGCACTGACGCTGTTCATCGCAGAAGCTGTGCCAATCACCCTCACGCTCAACAACACGCGTCCCAAGCGATTCAATTGAAGCTCGTGCTCCAAGAATTCAATTACATGCCAACTTAGGTTGTTCTGTGCGTTCATATCGCGAGTACTGAAATACTCTTATTATAGTTTCGGATCATGTGCATGATTAGCACTTCATCTTTATATCAAGAAGGGATCAACAACCTGGTGGTAGTAAAGCAATTACTGAGAAAGTAATCTGCTCCGAGGTGACATATGTACTATAAATCCCAAACAACGAGCATACTCGTGCGATTCAGATTGGGAGTCTCTGGCTAACCTGTAGACACATAACGTTATCAGCGGAAAATGATGAGGGTGTTCCCTGAGGGACGGCCTCGTTATCTGATAGATCTGTCGAGCGGCATCATTTGGTTGTCGCAAAAATTGAAACCCCATCGTAACGCCACTGATTTTTTTGACACCTCAACGCCCATTGTAATGTACCAATAATGCCATAATAATGCAAGGATTCCTGCCAGTGGATTACTTGGAAGTGGGGCTCAAAGGTTAAAATCCGTTAGTCACGGGGCGACAAGGACGGAGCATCTACCAGCCAATCAGAGCGTAGCAAACTGTCAGATGCGGCTGCGCCGCTAGGTACTCGGTTCCGAGCACCTCCGGTTTCCTCCATCCCGTGACATTCCCATCAGATCGTTCCCAACATTCAAATCTTCCAAGAGTGCTGCCGTTCAAACGTTCAAATTTAAACTCGGTTTCAACTCCTTCCATTCATCGAATCATCGTATAGCATAATATTTTCATCCCTGGATTGAATGCGGAGTTCGCCGCCTTCAAAGATTAGTAGATTCGAACGAAACATCCAGGTTGTATTCTAGCTCACCGTTAGATCCTGTGTCAACGCGTCATCGCAAACTCATGGTCACTTACTAGTAGTAGCTGTAAAATTCCACGAGGAATCAAAAGCACGCTGTCAGTGGCAGCACGAACCACCCCAAAATCTCGGAACGTAATCAAACCGATATATGCCAACGGGTCTGCCAGTGGTGTGATGTCGACAAGCCCATCACTAAATGCCTTTTCAAGGTCTCCTGGATAGTGTAGGTCGTACCACACTTGCCGTACTCGCCGCACTTGTAGTGCAATAACATCACATAACGCTGCCACCAACTTCGGTCCCATTGTAATGGCACAACCCTCCACCATCGGTCCTCTGCTATCCACCACATCACACCCATGAGCGAGCCTCCAACTCCGAGCTAGAGTGCTTGCTCCACGAGTACAATGGATAAAAGACGTTTCCACCGACGATATTCCTGGAATACCGGACCCGTTGCCTGTGAGTAGCAATGATTACCTGCGCATGCCCTTAAATTGCGCCCTACATTCTCACCTGGATATCTTCATTCTCATCGTCATCCATGATTTTGCCCTGTTCAATGCCCCGAGAGTGACCGTGCACTACGCCCGCCGCTCCGAATGGCTCCTGAGCCACTTCCTCCAACCCACCGTCCCAATCATGTGCAAGACGTGTCGCGACTTCAAAACCGACTCTATCCACATACAGTCAGGTACCCAACAAAGCGTACTCGATCTTGACGGAGCCAGCAATGGGGGCATATAGTCGCAGGCCATCGCCCACCATGGTGCTACCGTCGCCCAATCCACGACGCTGCCCCAGTGCGATCAAAAAGTGCTCTCTCGGTGCGGAACACCATCACGATGCCCCTCCAGACCAACTCAATGCAGCAGATGTGGCACATTCCCGCTGGACCAGGGAGGAGAGAGACAGAGGTAATGGTCCCCGCGCACGACCGCGCTCTGCAGGGAGAAGGGAGAAGGACCGACCAGGCTACGCTACTAAATCTAACCCGATAACACCCGCATGGACCCTGCTAACCCAGCTACGTTCCGGCTACCTGGTATACCGCGTTCTCGCCTTTGGTCTTCCCCATTTCGAGCGTGGTGCGGCGGCGGGTGTTTGAGTGATATTTGTTCGGGAAGACCCTGCCGATGAGCCTCCTGCACCAGTCGAACCCGTTTTCCAACTCTTCGCACGTCACCTGGGTTGCGGTGTCTCAGCTGTCGAGGGTGTACAATTGGCCCATTCGTTAGAGTTGTGTACGAAAGTCTGTGCAAGGCGGGGCGCAATGATCTGCCAGAGAAATCCTTGTCGGTTGACTGGCTGATCCACGAATGGATGAGAACAAGACCCTCCATCTCTACCAAGTTATCCTTGGTCTCGATCCATATGTAAGGACGGAGTTGGCATCATGTGTTGTGAGATATTCGAGGTGTTTTTTTTGATCCGTCTTGAATTACCTTAATCGATTCGCGGGATCCTCGTAGTCCTTACAGCCAACTTCCACGCTGTCGATTTCTATGCGTCTGCAACGTGGCCCTCCGTATAAGTGCAGTATTTGGCCCCTTCCTTCTTTCTTTTCCGCGGGAGTCCATTCATGGAGTATCGCTGCATTCTCCTTATGCTTTTTGTTTCGAAGTTACCACTGGCAGTCACACCTATGTCTAGTATTTGTATGCACGTCTTTGATGGCGATTCTGCTACAGATATGCTACTACCATGATATTCCCTACGTTCCGTACGTGATCGCCACGAGCGTGTTTACACGCTCGACTATGTCGTTCGGGCGCTGAAGACCAGGATCGCCACCGCGATGCTCCATCCTATCCTTGAGCTGGGACTCACGATGCCTTCTTTGACTGCGGAATGGCAAGTGGGTCAGCACATTCGATTATGGGTGCTCTCAACCGCCATGGTCGGCGGTGCTGGAGGTAGTGGTCGCGATGAACGTGGTCAGTGGTCTTGAGTTGTTCTTTTCCCTTCCTTTGCCCTCAACAACAACAAAAGTCTTCATAGTCCTATTCTAGTCCTGTACACGTAATGTGGCATAGAGTTTGTCGCTGAGCAGGCGACCTGGCAGCCATGTATGCCCCTGACCGTGGCGCTGGCCACCTTCTGAATGGGATGCTTGAAGTTCTACTTTTCGCTACTTCTTAACCTTTCGCGCGCGTCCTTCTCTTCTCTTGGCTCCAGCAATGTCACGATCAACAACCACTATGGCCGGGGTCATTCATTTCAGAATACAAATACATGTACATTATAGAAGATCGGACGACAACTGATCGCCGGCAACAGATCACACAAAAAGAACTAGATCACTTTCCCTCCCCATTTTCTTTTCCCCACCAATCGAAACCAACCAACCAACAACCCAACACCCAACTCGATCCCAGCTACCTAGTGCGGAGGCGACGGCCAATTATCCTGTGCATATATCCCCAACACTTGGTCCGTTGTCGTGTTCGCGTAGCCTGTGATATTGTACGTGATTCTGCTCACGTTGTGCAGAGCCTGAAGCACAGCCGTCTTGAGAAAATCAAGGAACACGAGGTCGATAAATGCGCTGTCCGGAACCGACGGCGGGGTCGAGCTGATGTACTTTGGGGCAGGGTAGTGTTTGATCGATGTGTGCCGCGTGTCGTCGCCTAGGTCTGTGCTGGAGCAGTTCTGGTGGTGATGAAGAAACAAACATGACAGCGGGTGAGAATGAGATACATGGAAAGAAAGAGACACGAAAGAAAAGAAAAAAGAAACAAGGAAAACAAGAGGGTAGGAGCGCGCTTACGTCCGTAGTCACATATCCGGGCGTCCAGTCGCTCATGCTCCCTCCACTGTCCCACAGCTCCTTGTCCGTCAACGAACGCTTGCCAGGCGGCTTGTTCAGCGCGGGCAGGACCTGCTTTGCGACGCTTGCTGTTACGTTGGCGATGTATACGAACTTATCCGGGTACGGCGAGGCCGTGAGCTGGTCATTCTTCGTGAAATTTCCCTCAAAGACGTCGTATCGCAGCACCATAGAATTGGTGATGATGATGTTGTTGGTATTGATGCGCGGGTTGGTCTTCTTGAGGGCGTAGGGCGCAGCCTCTTGGATGAACAATGTCAACAGGCTTCCGTTGGATGGGTATGGGCTCCTATTCGGGGCATCATTTTCAATGCTTCCAGTATAACATTTCCACAGACCAAATACGTACTGATCCCATGTATAAGTGCGGGGAGCACGGCCATAAAAGTAAGAGAGATTGAAATTGACAGCAAGTTGGTTCAAGCCGTCGGAAATGTTACGTCCTTTATCTGTCTTGAAAGTGCTGTACGTGGTGTTGGTGTGGTACTGATAGTTGTCTGGCCTGAACATGTTCGAGAGCGTGATATGATTGGGTGACGTACCTGGTATGTAACATTGTTCTGGTCCATATATCTCCGCGTGAAGGCGATGTCGTTGGCGTTTCCCTTCGCAGCGGTGAGGTTAGCACCTTTAAAACCTCAATAACGGTCGTCAAACGTAGATGCAAGCGCGTACTCATCCAGCCTGTGGAAAGGGTTCGTTAAAGTTACTTTCCAATGGAGACGACCAACGCACCAATTGTTTCCATGTAGTAACCACTTTCCAAGGCCATTGATCTTCCACCATATCGGTGACAGTCGCGAATGTGAGTATGTCCTGCACATATGAATTAAGTATTAAGGCAGTGCAGTACGTCAAGATGGCAATTCGCACCTCCGAAAATGAGGATGGGCGTGTTAGCATGATGTGGCACATGTTGGATAGCATTGAGTACGATAGGCCCTAATTCAAATCGTCATCATCATCGATTCCAAGACAAATCGAACCATAGCATACACTTATTATCATTCACTGGCTTAGTATCAGATACTGGCATATGGCTGATAATGTATCAGAGAAGATCACATCGAAAGAAAGATGGACACACCCAACCAAAACGAATACATCGGTATCGTTCGCATTGATGACATCCTTAAACTTAGAGAATCCAAACGTAAGACACGATGAGAAAAAAGGATCAAGCCACTTACCCATTGCTCCTTCACCATTTCAGCCACAGGTTGAACAGTTATATTGGTGTGGTTTTTGAAGTCAAAGATAACACCAAGGGAAGTCACCTTGCGGCCCCTGTGCAGAGAATAATATCAGGAACCCGATCATGATGAAGAATTCAGGGCAAAGACAGTGCTTAAAGGCAGAGAAACACCTTCCAGAGCAAACATAACGAGACTATACGCACTTCGTGGTTGTAAAAGTGACACTGCGGTCTGTGATTCGAGTCGCACGGGGATCTCATCGGGGGGACAGAAGAAACGAACAAGTTACTCACTGCCAACCGGGACAGTCAAGTTAGTCATGCCGTCAGGACTGGAAACGTTGATGTAGACATTGGACGTCAAGTAGCGACCTCTCTTGAGCATGTTGGGGACAAAGTTCTTGTACCTATTGAATTCAGATTGCAAATGCGGTCATTCATTCAGCCACCAAGGGTTATTAACATGCGAAGACCGAGTTTCCATCACAGGGTGAGGCAAGGCCATCCAGATGCGTGTCCGTCGTCGGAATGCCGAGGAGCACAAGTAGCGATCGAAATTCGCCAGAGCATGGATATGTCATAAGCATGCACAGATGTGCGATGGAGCACATCAACCCGTCGACATTGACCATAGGCAAGTAAAATGAGAAAAATACAACGTCAGCATGCTAAAGCAGCTGTGTATTTTGATGTACGTACATGTCAAAAGTGATTTTATAATCTTCTATCTCATGGCTATTGGGAGATCAGTACCGTCTAGGTGTTTTCACGACGTTAAGCATTTGGACCCACTTTCCAATGGTCATCAGATCATAGGGAAGTTGCAGAAGGAATTTGTTTGACTTCAAACAATTCTCACAGTCAGCGCGGAGCTATAAACTAAGGAGACAGGACTGACGTCGTGACCATCCACACCGCCTGGAGGAAAGCCTTCTGAAAGGCCGGTGCCTGAGACACCGGTGGTCAGTGACTCAGTGTTGAGGGAGAAAAAGATTTCCGGGTTATGTACCGTCATGAACATCTCCAGAATCGACGAGGAGAAGGTCAACGCCTTTTTCCTACACTGATTGTCAACAGGGAGATTCTGGAGTGATTGATAAGAGTGATTCACCTGGGCGGTAGCGTTCATACGTTCGACGAAGCTGGCAAAGTCGCCGAGGTCACCGCTATGCAAGTCATTGGCATCGACACGGTCAAGTGCTTTGCTGTGGACGTACGAGAAAAAACTCACCCGTAGTTGGCCTCTGGCCAGACCTGCTTCTGGTGGCCGAGGAGCCATCCATGAGTGTCCGTGGTGTGGATAACGTTGAAGTCACCCCAGACAAGAGGACGGTACGGAGCAGTGAGCGTGAGTTGAGCATCCGTGGTGTGGAGTGGGACTTGGAGATATTCGTGCTTTGGGTTTGCAAATGCATGCGCGCTGCCGTCGCGAGCATGGAGCTCGTTGTCGGCGCAGGCGATGGCGAGGCCGACGAGAGAAAGTAGAGATAACAGCATCACTGCTGGGACATATCCAACCCAAACCGGCCCCTACTTATCTGCATTCTGAATTGCAGCTAGTCTGTAGTTAGTAGCACCCATAAAGAAGCATTACGTTGCCCAACATTGAACACTCCACAAATTGGCACGTGCACCACACGTTCCAGTGGAAAAAGTTCCAACGTGAATTCTTTTTGGTATAGCACGCAGTCTTGTCCCCGCGCGTAGATATATTATGTAGTCACTGTTGAACAAATGAAGAAATGTAAGTAACATTCCTGTATGGTTAGTCTCGAACTATTTCCGTTTAGGGTGCCGAATTCAAGTTGAGGTTCCAGGGATATTACGGTGTACTACGTTTCCGACTCGGATCCACGGTGACCGGAGCCATCGTTGTTGCCGGATGACGATGAATCATTGCTCTTCATCAGCAAGGTGGTTCGGAAAGTTATCGCTTGACGTCCCTTTCATGGGGTTTTTGTGGTCTCCGATTGGACCAAAAACTGTGCCATTACTTTTGCCGGATTATAGCTCGGGTACGTAGTTTCCAACTCGGTTCCATCATCCTGCTGATGCTTGTTCATCGCCTCCGTTGAACCTGGGCTTGCACTTGAGGCTGGACTCCTCGGCATCTCAGGCTTCCGCACGGTAGTAGTAGCTGGCTCAAAGAACCCGGGCCACCGATTCAGCAAGCACTGCGCACTCCTCCACCAGAAAACCTTGTCCCAGGTCTTGCCTGTCCTCTTGACAGCCTGGGTCTCGATGTCGCTCCCTCCCTCGAGTTGCTGAGCTGGGGGACCACTGGCAAGCGTGTACGGAAAACATGAAGATCAATTCTGAACGAACTGCTCTCATGTCAGTGGAGAGCTTTTGTTCATTCTTAGATGATAGTATTGGCCTCCACGCTCACCCGGGTGCACAGTTGCACGTGCTTTGCATTCAACTGCTTTGCGGATAACGATGAATTGGAAGTTGTTATGGATGTCTTGCGTTGCTCTGCCCATGAATTCTCCAGCTTTCAGTTCGATGACCTGCTGGATGAGACGTGCTTGCATCTATGTTTGACGACCATTGCTGAGGTTTTAGAGGTGCTATGCTCATCGCAGCCAAGGGAAGCACTGACAACTTCACATGGAGAATATGGAGCAGAACAAGGTTACATATCAGGACTGGACAACCGTACCACTATCGACATCAAACTTTTGACGCGGCCTGCAGACAAAGCACTCCCGTCGGCTTGGAGCAATTCGCTGTCGATTTCGATTACTCCTACGCTTATGGCACTGCTGCCAAAACAGTGTGTTCAGTCTGTGGGACCATTGTACTTGAAGCATTGTCGATGCCCCGACTAGGAACTCACACCCATCCAATGGAAGCATATTGATATTGTTCATCCCAAAAGCTGCGCCTGCTGACCTCGTGATCAACAACACGCGCGCCGGTATCCATAGCATCATCATTACCAACTCTGATGAGCCGTGATATAACGTCTTTGAGGGACCTTTCACGAAGAACGACCGCTCATGACCCGGCTGCTTGCGGTATCATAAAAGCTCTCCAATGCATCGCGAACCAGGCCCTGCCCACACTGAGTGGGGACACCTCCTACACGTGTTCTGGCTGACAAGGAGCTGTGGGGCCGTGGACACGTCAAGGGAAGGTACTGCTCATACTTGAAGGACATGAGCTTGTTCTATGAGATGCATGCGGAACGCGAGCAGGGGTGAGAATATTATGGTATACGATGAACGGAAGGAAGGCTTCGAACTGAGTTTGAGTGGCAGCAGTCTTCAGTGGAAGATTGGATTTGAGTGTGAGAATGATCTGGTAATTTGTCCGTATGTACGTTTGAACTTAGTAGCTTGTACTCATTATGTTATGCGACGACTATTAGGAGCACAAGGTAACATGATGCTGTTATTTGTTATGTGATGAATGGAAGGAAGTGCTTGGAACCGAGTTCGGGCGCTGGCAGCAGTCTTGGAAGGTTTGAATGTGTTGTCATAGAACGCATCTGATAACGGCTTGAAAGCGGACTTATGTTGATGCGGCGGAAAGTAGATTCAATCGAAGTCCGTGGAAATTCAAGCACTTGCCATGAATACTCTTCTAATAGTTCGGATCATGTGCGTGAACCATCATCTTCATATCAAGAAGGGATCAGGGGGCAGAATAACCTGGTGATAGTAAAGCAACTACTGAGAAATGAATGCACATGACCGCAATGCAAGGCAGGCCGATCAATCCAAGTGTGACATACTTTAATGGGCTTGTGTTCATTTTGTCGGCTGGCGAATCGATGACGTGGGGTAGCGAAACACGACTCCCACGTGAGTCTGCGAAGGAGTCTGTAAATTTGGTAAATGTTTACAGGACGAGACGTAGCGTAGCTAAGAGCTGATGCAGACTCGCGCGGAGTCGTAGCGAGCTCGTGAAAGCATACTGTAAATCCCAAACAACTAGCATATCTATTATAGTGTGATTCAGATGTGGAGTCTCCGGCAAGCCTGAAGGCGCCCATAATCTCACACTGGCATCAGCGGAAATGATTGAATGATCAGATTGAGGCGTTCAGGTTCAGCGATAAGTGGCCTCGTGATCTGATAGATCCGCTACTAAGCGACATTGTTCGGTTCGGTCGCGTTCCGAGATTTTTGGCAAGTTAAAAGATGTCCTCGGGGATTCTTGGTCTCCCTGGAAGTCCCAGCATTTTGAAACAGGGCGCAAGTAAGGCGGGGAGCATCTATGTACCGGCCAACTATCAATGGCTGCCACTAAGCATTCGGTTCCAAGCCCATCCTTCCATTTATAGATTCGAACAGGATATCCAAGTTGCACTGACACTCTAACTCACCGCCGAACGTTGGATCAATGCACCATGACTCAAGTATTCGTCACCAACTCATGGCTACTAGTGGCTTCCAGCCTTCCATGAGGAATCGACCATGCCATCAGTGGCAGCAGGAACTAACCACCCCAAAATCTCGGAACCTTATCGAACCGAATAATGCCAATGGGTCTGATAACATGCGTCTACAGGCATCACTGCTTGCTGCACTCACATCTGTGGTGCAATGATGTCCCATACCGCTACCTTCGGTCCCATCACAATGGCGCTGTGTGTCAGTCTGTCGAAGACACGTTGAAAAACGACGATGACCGGCTACCCTGGGTAACGCTCAACGCTGTTCCCACCGAGGGTTGATGTGGACACTCCTTGTCCGGCGCCGTTCATCTCCAACTCAGCATCCCCCTCCCTCACCTTCTCCTTGATGCTCTCCTGATTGCGCGACTTGCCCACCGCAAACCAGAGCTTCGACACCTTCTTGAAGCTTGATCAACGACCGTGGCGTGCTCATTCTCGCGCTCGTGCTGATGCTGATGTTGCCAGTCTTTCCAATCTCGTTCGACACAGATGACCCCCGCCGACGGTCATGGAGGTTGTTGCCATTTGTCAGTGACTGTCTCGACTGCGAGACTCAAGAACGGACGAGATGTCTAGAGGTGGTATATGAATGTACTCGAACCCCGCCCTTGGTCTCGCGACATTGGATTTCCATCCAGTCGAGCACCTTCTTGATGTCCGCCTTGAGAACCGAAGGGGGCTTCGTCGACGTCGTCCATTGTTTAACGTGTATATCATTCAAAATGCACGCCGTTTCAGTGTGAATAAGCCACAACGCACCTAAACAACCCCTTGAGATGATCCGAAATATGATGAACCGACTTTGAACCGACTTGAAATATTTGTCCCTCCAACTCCTTGAAGCCAGAGTGCTTGCTCGACGAGTACATTGGATGAGGTGTATCCACCGATAGCATTAATTTCTAGAATGCCACTGGCAGACCTGTTGCCCGTCAGTAGCGCCATTGCCTGCCCTTGAGAAATTTGCGCCGTTCAAATTTTCATCTGAATATCTTCATTCTCGTCGTGACCGTGCGGTACGCCCGCCACACCAAATGGGTCTTAGAGCCACTTCCTCCGATCCATCCCAATCGTGTGCAAGACGCGCCTCAACTTCAAAACCGAACTTGAATCTACTACTATCCGCATGCAATCCGAGACCCAACAGAGCGTACACGATCTATCTCGACGAGGCAGTGGAAAGGGTGTGCACTTGCAAACCATCGCCCGCGACACTGCTGCCGTCACTCAGCCCACGATGCTGCACCATGAAAAGGTGCTCCCTCGCACACCAGCGTGGAACGCCATCATGATGCCTTTCCAGACCAACTCGATGCAGTAAATGTAGCACATTTACGCTGGATCAGGTAGGAGAGGAAGAGAGGTAATGGCCCCCACGCACAACGGCGCTCTACAGAGAGAAAGGGACAAGGACCGACTAGGCTCGGCAACACCCGCTTACTGTCTATTTCAGGCAACTTGGCCACGTGGGAAAATTATGTAAAAAACAGCTCTCATCTTCGGTCGCCCGTAGCACCTCAACGCCTACTCGGAATTCAACGGAAACGATACCATTCGACTCGGAATAGCCCAGCGATCGCTTTCCGAACAGACCGGTACAGAAAAAAACGAGATTTCTGTATTTCGGTATTCGGCATTTGGTGTTCTATGTGGTAGGAGGCTACTGACTCCCAGCACTTCGATAGAAATGGCCCAGGGCAAAAAACTCACGCCAGAGATACAGTGGGCCATTGTCCGGCTCTCCCGGATGTTGAATAATGATCAAATTGCTGTTGGTCTTGATCTCTCGCCCTGTTCTGTTAGATGGGTACTCTCACATTTTTATGAGCATGGGATGGTCCCCAGTGATGAAGAGAAGCCAGCTGAGACAGAGCCTGGAGTGGTGGGAAATAGATGGCTAGATGAAGCCAATATTGAGGTGGGTGTCATTAGATTTACTGCTCGATATCAGGTTCAATCAATCCTGCTATGCAACAGCCCTCAGGCTCAGGCTCAATTCCATCTTCCATTGGCACAGGCTCCATCCCTGGGCCTGCCACCACTGAGTGACTTGGATGTTCCAGACATTGCCAAGTGGTTCTCATACCTCAATGAGCATGAGGCATGCAAGAAAGAAGGCATCAAATTTGCTTCATTTGCTTCTATTTTGGAGGAATGGGGTTTTTCTCGCATTACAGAGTTGATCTCAAAATTTCTTCCAGTAAATGTCCTTGCAACACTGCTAGATGTCAAGTTGCACACAGTAGTTGATATTCTCGAATACATACAAAGTGATCTGGATGATATTAGGTCAGGGAAATTAGTATTCCCCAACTAGCTACATGTACATCTCCATTCCAAGTAATCTATTGCATGTTTTCCCTGCGAAACAACTTGATCACACACAACCCAACACGACCGAGTAATCCCGAGACCCCCGAAATTCCGAAATTCCGAAACTTCATTCTCTCTGTACCGGTCTGTTCGGAAAGCGATCGCTGGGCTATTCTGAGTCGAATGGTATCGTTTCCGTTGAATTCCGAGTAGGCGTTGAGGTGCTATGGGCGACCGAAGATGAAAGCTGTTTTTTACATAATTTTCCCACATGGCCAAGTTGCCTGAAATAGACAGTAACATCTGGCTTCTCTTCTCTTGGCTTCTATTGGCTGAGGCAATGCTACGATCAACAACAACTATTACGGCCGCGGTCGTTCGCTTCAGAATACAAATACACTATAGAAGACCGGACACCAACTGATCACAGATCACATGCACAGATCACAAAAAAATACATCGCTTTCCCTCCCCATCTTCTCCCTACAATTTGAAATCAACCAACCAATCGACGACCCAATTCGATCCTAACTGTCAGGTTCACTAGAGGTCGAGGCGCGTGACTCTCGAATGGCGCAAAGAAAACTAGATGAGAGAAACGACTAAGTACAAAGACGGACAGACAAGATCCACGGTACCTAGATGAGAGAAGCGTAAGGTTGAGAGGGAGAAAGGGAACAGGCGACGGAATACTAATATAGTACATGATGACAAAGGTAGACGCGGGACCATACATGCACGGACCACGATAGCTAAGAAATTCCAACACTAACTGCCTAAGTCCACGCCTTCTGCGCATAGAGCTCCAACACTACATTCGTCGTCGTGTTTGTGTATGATTTCACGTCCGCGGACGTGTAGTTGACCGAGGTCTGCAATCTGTTCAAGATCTTGAGCACGGTGCTCTCAATAAACTCAAGGAAGACGAGATCGATAGGCGTGTCGTCAGACACCGACGGCGGGTTCGAGCCGATGTACTCTGGGGTATAGTAGTGTGGGATCGGTGCGTGCAGCGTGTCGTCACCTGGGCCGGGGCAGCCCTAATGGCGATGAAGAAAGAAGCGAGTGAGAACGAGTTCATGGAAAGAAAAAGACAAAGAATCGAAGAAAAAGTGGGTGGGGAGCGCGCTTACGTCCATAGTCACATATCCGGGCGTCAAGTCGCTCGCGCCCCTTCCTTCGACGCGTCCACGGCCCCATAGCTCCTTGTCCGCCAACGAACGCTTAGAGGGGGTGTCCCCGTTCAGCGTGGGCAGGACCTTCTTCGCAATGCTCGCTTTTACGTTAGGGATGTAAGCGAACGCATCCGCGTACGGCGCGGCCGTGAGCTGGTCGTTCTTCGTGAAGGGTCCTTCGAAGACGTCGTATCGCAGCATCATGGCGTTGGTGATGATGATGTTGGGGATATCGGCGCGCGGGTTGTTGATCGCGAGGGCGAGAGGTGCAGCTTCTGCGATGAACAATGTCAACACGCTTCTGTCGGATGGATATGGGCTCCTATTCGGGGTATCATCAATGTTTTCAGTATAACGCTTCCACGGACTGAGTACATACTGATCCCATGTATAAGTCCTCGGAGCAGTGCCATAAACGTAGGAGAGATTGAAATCGACAGCGAGTTGCTTCAAGCCGGCGGTAATGTTACGTCCGTAATCTGTGTCGTAAGTCGTGTTCAATATTGAAGTGTGGTACTGGTAGTTGTCTGGGTCCGAAAAAAGGTTGAGAGTGCGATATAGTTGGGTGACGTACCTGATATGTAACCCTGTTCTGGTCCATATATCTCCGCGTGAAGGTGATGTCGTTGGTGTTTCCCTTGGCGGCGTCGAGGTTGGCACCTTTAAAACTTAAATTATGATCCTCGGACGTTGAATGAAAGCACGCACTCATCCAGCCTGTCGAAGGGGTTCGTAAGAGTTACTCTTCAGTGGAGACGACCAAACATGACACACCAATTGTTTCCATGTAGCAACCACTTTCCAAGGCCATTGATCTTCCATCGTATTGCTGACAGTCGCGAATGTGAGTATGTCCTGCACATATGAATTGAGTACCAAAACAGCGCAGTGTTTCAGGATGGCAATGCGCACCTCCGAAAATGAGAATAGGCGTGTAAGGATGCACAGCCCGGATAGCATTGAATACGACAGGCCCTAATTCAAATTGTCATCGTCATCGACTCCAAGACAAATCAAACCATAGCATACAGTTATCACAAGACACTGGCATGTGGCTGATAATATGTGTCAAAGAAGATCGCATCGAAAGAAATAAAGGGACATACCCAACCAGAACAAATACATCTGGTTCATCTGCGATGGCGTCCGCAAACTTGGATAATTAAAATTCAAACATAGGACATAATCGCAAGGAAGAAAAAAAGATCTAAATCACTTACCCACTGCTCCTTCACCATCTCAGCCACATGTTGAACAGTTGTGTTGTGGGTGCCTTTGAAGTCAAAGAGAACGCCAAGAGAAGTTACCTTGCGACCTCTGTGCAGAGAATATTAAGAACCCGAACATTATGATAAGGACAGGACAAAGATAGCTCTTAAAGGCGCAGGACACCTTCCGGAGTCAGATCATTTCAAGATTATACGCACTTCCTGGTCGTAAATGTGACATTGCGGTCTGTCATTCGAGTCGTACGGAGATCTTATTGGGGAGACGGAAGAAAGAAAGAAATTGCTCACTGCCAATCGGGACACTCTCAGCCGTGCCGTTAGAATCGAAAACTGTGATGTTGACGTTGGAGGTCAAGTAGCGACCGTTCATGTGGGGGACAAAGTTCTTGTACCTATAGAATTCAGAGAGCAAATGCGGTCATTCATTCGGCCACCAAGGTGAATCAACATGCGAAGACCGAGTTCATGTCGCAGGGGTGAGACAGGGCCATTTCAGATGCGTGTCCAGCGTTGGAATGCCGAGGTGCGCAGTTGGCGATGGAAACGAACGCCATGAGCGCCAGATCATGGATATGTCGTAAGCATGCGAAGATGTTGCGACGCAACATCAGTCCGTCCACATTGATTGTAGGCAAAGTAAAAACTAGGTTAGCATGACAAGGCGGCCGTGCATTATAATGCACGTACATGTCATACGCGTTGGCATAGACGCCTAGCTCATGGCTATTGGGAGATCAGTACCGTCCACATGTTTTCATAACGTTAAGCATTTGGACCCACTTTCCGATGGTCATCAGATCGTAGGGCAGTTCCAGAAGGAATTTGTTCGACTTTGAATGGCAATTCCACAATCAGCATGGAGCTACAGACTAAGAAGACAGGACCAACGTCGTGACCATCCACACCGCCTGGAGGAAAGCCATCCGAAAGACCAGTACCTGAGATACCAGGGGTCAATGGTGGATGAAAAACAGATTCCCAGGTGGTGCACCGTCGTGAAGGTCCCCGGAATCAACAAGGAGAAGGTCGACATCCTTTTCCTGTACTCCTTATTAACAAGCAGATTCCGGAGTGTTTCATACCAGGAACTGACGATAGCGATCTGTTTCATGCGCGTAACGAAGCTGGCAAAGTCGCCGAGGTCACCACTATGCAAGCCATTGGGATCAACACAGTTGAGCGCTTCGTCGGGTGCATACAAGAAGAAACTCGCCTATAGTTGGGCTCTGGCCAGGGGAGCTTCTGGTGACCGAGGAGCCATCCATGAGTATCTGTGGTTTGAATAACGTTGAAGTCACCCCAGATAAGAGGACGGTACGGAGGAGTGAGTGTGACTGGGGTATCCGTGGTATGGAGTGGGACTTGGGGATATTCACGCTTTGCGTGTGCATGTGCACGCGCACCGCCGTCGCGAGCGTGGAGCTCGTTGTCGGCGCAGGCGATAGCGAGACTGATGAGAGGAAGCAGAGAGAACAGCATCACTGCTCGGGCATATCCATCCCATCCCGATCCCTATTTATCAGCGTTCTGAATTATTAGCGGCGTTATCATAAAGAACCGTTATGTACGGCTGATGCCATGCGTGCAAAGTCTTCCAGCTGAAAAAGTTGCAAACAATTCATGCATGAATATAGCACGCATTAATCAGATTTAATCTTGTCCCCGTTTAGACATATCATTTAGTAGCATCCCCGCACAACTCCCACGAGCGCGCTCCAGCTTCTGAGCTACGCTGTGACTGGCAAGTCGCCTGTACCATTTTACAAAAATTGAATTTACATAATCAAGTGCGTACAATTCGGGTTAATTAAGGTTTACATAACGCTCGGCCATGGAACCCATCATTCAGAAGCACACGAATTACTTTCCGGATGAAGAGGAAACTCACCGATTCAGCAAGCACGCAAAGTTGCTCGTTAACTGAGGGAGAACCTTGTCCCCGCTACCGCATGAAATAAAGTAGTGTCTGTCCTCGCCTATATGGATAGTCTTCAATGCGCGCGGTCATCCAGTGTGGCGGCCACCTCGTTGACGAAGAGTCCTGGAAGGCGGTTTTCCAACGCCCGGACAGACTCTGCACTTCTACGAATACTTCTGGAATCGCGCGGCTTCTGCTGGCTGCAGCCAATGCCACAATTAACGGACATTACGGTCGCGGCCGGTCGTTCGCTTCAGAATACATATACGAATATATAGAACGACAACTGATCACAAATCCCAGATCACGACAAGAACTACTAATCATTCTCCCTATCTTCTCCCAACTAACAACACCCAACACCCAACTCGATGCCGATGCCAACTACTTACACTTAATTCCACGCTGCCTGAGCATACAACCCCAACACTGCATTCGCCAACGTGGGCGTGTACGACGCCACATCCGCGGACGTGTAATTGACCGAGGTTTGCACGCTGTTCAAGATCTTGAGTACGTCGCTCTCGACAAAGTCGACGAACACGAGATCGATAGGCGTGTCACCCGACACCGACGGCGGGTTCGAGCTGATATAGTCTGGGGAGGAGTAGTATGGAAGCGCTGTGTGCAGCGTGTCATCGCCTGCGCCGGGGCAGCCCTGGTGCCGACGAAGAAAGAAAGGGGGTGAGAACGAGATGAAAAGAAAGAAACGAAGAAACAAGAAAAAAGAGGTTGGGAGCGCGCTTACGTCCGTAGTCACGTATCCGAGCGTCAAATTGCTCGTGCTCCTCGCATGCACCTCATGGAGCAAGCTCATGTCATTCAACCACGAGCGGTACCTTCCCTCGACGCGTCCACGGCCCCACAGCTCTTGGTCCGCCAATGAACGCTTGTAGGAGGTGTCCCCGTTCAGCGCGGGCAGGACCTGGTTCGCAACGCTCGCCGTTATGTTGGGGATGTACAAGAACGAATCCGTGAACGGAGAGGCCGTGAGCTGGTCGTTCTTCGTGAAAGGTCCCTCAAAGACGTTGAATCGCAGCTCGCCAGAGTTGGTGATGATGATGTTGGGGATGTCGGCGCGGGTGTTGTTGATCGCGAGGGCGACGGGGGCAGCTTCTGCGATGAACAACGTCAACGCGCTTCCGTTGGATGGGTATGGGTTCCTATCCGGGGTATCGTAAATGCTTCCAGTATAATGCTTCCACAGACAGAACACGCACTGATCCATGGTATAAGTCTGAGGAGCAGTTCCATAAAAGTAGGAGAGATCGAAATCGACAGCGAGTTGCTCCAAGCCGGCGGTAATGCTTTGTCCATAGGTGGTGTCAAAAGTCTTGTTCGACGTCAAGGTGTGGTACTGATAGTTGTCTGGTTGGTACCGGTTCGAGAACGCGATATGGTTGGGTGGCGTACCTGATATGCAATCCTATTCTGGTCCATATATCTCCGCGTGAAGGTGATGTTGTTAGTGTTTCCCTTGGCAGCGTTGAGATCAGCACCTTTGAAACCTCAGTCACGATCTTCAAACATCAGATGGGAGCACATACTCATCCAGCCTGCGGAAGGAATTCGTAAGAGTTACTCTCCAGTAGAGAACTTGAAGACCAACGCACCAATCGTTTCCATGTAGCGACCGCTTTCCAAGGCCATTGTTCTTCCATCGTATTGCTGACAGTCACGAATGTGACTATGTCCTGCAGATAGGAGTTAAGTACCAAGTAGTGTGTCAAGATGGCGATACATACCTCCGAAAATGAGGATGGGCGTGTAAGGATGTACAGCCCGGATAGCATTGAACACGACGGGCCCTGATTCGAATCATGATCGTCATCAATTCCAAGACAAATCGAATCATAGCGTACAGTTATCATAGGACACTGGCATGTGGCTGATAATACGTGTCAGAAGAGATCGCATCGAAAGAATAGAAGGACAAACCCAACCAGCACGAATACATCTGGTTCATCCGCGATGGCGTCCGTAAACTTGGATAATCCAAAATAAGACGTGATCGCCAAAAAAAAATCGAATCACTCACCCACTGCTCCTTCACCATATCAGCCACGTATTGAACAGTTGTGTTGACATCGTTGCCCGAGAAGTCATAGAGAACACCAAGGGAAGTCACACTGCGGCCTCTGTGCAGAAAACATCAGGAACCCGAACATCATAGTGAGGAATACAGGAACAATATAGCTCTTTGATGTAAAGGAACACCTTCCAGAGCAAGCATAACGAGACTATACGCACTTGCTGGTCGTAAACTTGACAAAACGGTCTATTGTTCGAATCGCATGGAGATCTTGTTAAGGGGACGGAAGGAAGGAACAGGTCACTCACTGCCAATCGGGACACTCTCGACCTCGCCATTAGAATTAAAAACCGTGATGTTGGCGTTGGAAGACAAGTAACGACCGTTCATGTAGGGGACAAAGTTAGTGTACCTATCAAATTCAGGTTCGCAAACGTGGTTTGCATTAGTTCGGCCACCAAATTGATTAACATGCGGAGACCAAGTTTACGCCGCAGGGGTGAGGCAGGGCCATCCAAATGCATGTTTGTCGTCGGAATGAATGCCAAGGAGCACAGGTAGCGATCGAAATTCGCCGGATCATGGATGTGTCGTAAGCATGCAAAGATGTTGTGATGTACATAGCCCATCAACCGTCAGGATTGATCGTGGGCAAAGGGAAATAAGAAGAATACAAGGTCAGCATGGTGAAGCGGCTGTGTAATCTGATGTACGTACATGTCATATGTATCGGCATAAATATATAGCTCATGGCTATTGGGAGATCAGTAACAAGTGTTTCAAAATACTAGGTATTTGGACCCACTTTCCAATGGACATCAGATCATAGGGCAATTCCAGAAGGAATTTGTTCGACTGCGAACAATTCCCACGTACATCATCAGCACATGGAGCTACAAAAGAAGAAAACAGGACTGACGTCGTGAGCATCCACGCCACCTGGCGGAAAGCCGTCTGAAAGACCGGTGCCTGAGACACCAGGGGTCAATGGTGAGCGAGAAAAAAATTCCAGGGTGGTGTACCGTCGTGAAGATCCCCGGAATCGACCAGGAGAAGGTCGACGTCTTTTTCCTGCACTGATTGTCAACGAGGAGATTCTGGATTAACCCAATTGACTGACAATAGCGATCTGCTTCATATGTGTGACGAAGCTGGAAAAGTCGCCGAGGTCACCGCTATGCAGTCATTAGCATCGACACGGTCGAGCGCTTTGCCGGGCGCATATGAGAAGAGACTCACCTGTAGTTGGGTTCAGGCCAGGCGAGCTTCTGGTGACCGAGGAGCCATCCATGAGTATCCGTGGTGTGGATGACGTTGAAGTCACCCCAGACAAGAGGACGGTACGGAGGAGTGAGCGGGACCTGGGGGTATTCGCGCTTTTCGTGTACGTGTGCATGCGCGCTGCCGTCGCGAGCATGGAGCTCGTTATCGGCACAGGCGATGGCGAGTCCGACGAGAGAAAGCAGAGAGAACAACATCACTGCGCGATCCAACCCAACCCGGATCCTACTTATCACCGTTCTGAATTGTTAGGATCGTGTGAACGCGGACGACGCGCAGATGGAGTCCAGCAACGAAGCATGTGCAACGTCGGTAACGGGCGCCAACATGTCCTGAAAAATATCAACGACATCGTGGTCAGTGTCACACGCCTGCTCCTTACCGCGAACGTGCGTCACGACAGTTGACCATGTTGAGGTACTCACTACTCGGCCGCCGTATCTCCACAATTACCTCTTCATTTAGGATACTCAGACGGACAAGCTTGCAAGTGCGTCGGGACCGCGAGAACAAAGTTCCGACATAACAAGCGAACGAGGGTGTCACAAGCTGGAATGACCGCTTGCTTCCAAAGGCAACTTACGCCCATCGCCATGGGTCATGTCCAAACTAGACCCTCCTCTGCTGTCACATGGCAGCTTGTCATGCCACATTAACCGACTGCACTCACTTCGGCGATTTGAAGCCGTACGTCGAACAAAAGAACTTTTTGGGTGGACGGGGTCAACTTCTATGCCAACACCAGGTCAATGGTACCGTGCTCGAATCTTTCCCACTGCCGCTCTGTGTCCAATCTCTGACGGTTTCTGACATCAAGAACCCGCTGACAGGCTTGAAACACCTTCGCGGGTTGGACCTCCATAACCTTAATTCCTGAAGACCTGTCGCCCGAGCGGTCGTGGAGACTGTGGAAATGCTTGGCTTGGTTGGTGGGGCAACTGTCATTCCTCGATCAAAGGCGCTGCCACCCATTGATCTCACATAATTATTTTGATTGGCTTGAGTTTACTACAGGCCACGTTTTGTTCGGTTTCCTAGGGTTGAGGGTACCGGTGGCCGTGATCCAGGATCGGCTTGCTGTTGTGCCAGTGGTGCCTCAATACCGGGATGACGAAACCATGCATGTCACTGTTCAATTGTAGGTTTGAACCATAGGTACGTCGAATTGTTTTTACGCAGCAGGGATGTTACTGTGTTTGCATTATCGGAGCCTTGCGCCTTTCCAGATTTCATTTCGTCTTCGGCAACCTCTCACAACTGGTCGTCCCTGATTGTGAGCAAGGCTCTCCCCGATGAACGTAAGCAGACTTTATCGACAGAAACCAGGGTCCTTTACTCCATTCTTAGCAATGGAGATTATTTCGTGTTAGAGGCACCCAGCGCCGCAAATGCGGAAAAGTTAAGATTCTTCCTCTCGTAAATCGGAACAGCATGGGGTCGCGTGGCTGCCACGAGTGGAATCGACCTGCTGATCTCATCGGTGTCATTGATGCCTCCCAGCTGAAATTTTGTCCCGTATCATTAATGCATGGTTACAGGTTCTGAATCTGGCCATTCAATCTTTCGCTGCTCACAAAAATTTGGCGACCAACGGCGGCCAATCGCCTCAAGAACTGATTTGACATTTAAATGAGGACTGCCAGTAACGATTCAGTTGTTCATCCTCGAATCCTACAGCCTTTCGAGTATGTCTGATCCGTTTGTTCGCTATAATCATGTGCACGATCCGTCCGATCGATATTTGTTCACATCGTTTGTGAGGCCAATCGTCAACCGGTGATAGACACTGACGCCCATTCTCGATGCAGATGCAGTCCGGGCCCCGAAAGAAAACGTGGCAATCACGCGGGCGAAAGGACCAGCTATATCCACCCTGTGGATAATGCCCCTCCTACACAAAGCCCTGTCCCCTTCCTCCCTCAAGGAAATGAGGTTACCCCGAACGGCTGGTCAGGCAATACTCCCATCCAGATGCATGGATCCTGGACTACAGTGCAGTCAGACTTGTCTCCATTCTCACCATCCTTACGTTGGCCTTCAACCCCGACCCACAGTGGTGGCGACTCACTTCTTCATTCGAGCCACTGCGCGGGTCCTGCCACCCATCCCTTGATCCCACAAGTTGCTATGCCGACTCTGACTGGTCAGCCACAGTACGTAGTTGATGTGATGGACGCCCATGCAGGTCACTATGACCCATCGCTGGGCTGTACCAACCATTACCCTATCGGACCCCCTCGTGGCGTGCCGTCACCGTTTATCTCCGCGCCGATTTTGCGGAGGTCCCTTGGCGCCTGTTCCTTCCCTGTCCCGGAACCTCCCCGCCTCCATCCTACCCCTACTGCCCTCCCAAGCCCCCTGCCATTTGATTATACCCCGAGCCTCACCCCGTCTGTCTCCCTTGAACAATATCCATGCAGAGTTCATCACGGTCAAGCAGGGAATCATCGTCCCGTCCCCCTTCCTGCAATGTCACAATCGCAACCCCGACCAACCGTTGCTATATCCCCCGCTAAGCCATACTCATTTACAGTTCCCCTGAGCACCATCGAACTACCGCCGATGTTCCGCGTCGCTGGTGGCGGAAGCCACATTCATTTCTTCCAATGCCACTGGGCAAGCTGTGGAATCTGGATCACGTCCGATAGAGACGCCATCAAACACCACCTTACACACGCCCACGCTGTCGCGCTCAAGGGTTCTGGAACTGCCTCGTCGTCATCATCGCCGAACGTCGGGGGTGGGGACCTCTCGGACACGGCGCGCTGTAAATGGGCCGGCTGTTCCTCCACCACGCAGCGCAACGGGATGGTGCGACACTTCCACACACATCTCGCTCTCAAATGGCTCTGTTCTGTCTGTAACGCTGCGTACACGCGCCAAGATAGTGTCGGGTCCCACGCGCGCAAGGAGCAGGGGTGTCAATTCGCGCGGGCGATCAGTCATCCGAGCGCCGCAGCGTACGAAGCGAAGATGAACGGGGACGATACAGTGACATTGACCAAGATATTACAGCCATAGGCATACAGATGTATGGAGGTGCATGCGCATATATAGTATGGCGGGGGCATGGTCATGATCGTCGTAAACAGCTTTCGATTTCGTGATCTCTGAATTTATAGTACAGCGTATCGTAATGTTACAGTGTAGGAAGACGTCGATAGAGGATTTTTTTCGTAAACGCGTAACAGACGTAGCCAAGAGGGTAACAGGAGGAAGACCCTCGGGATAAATTGGGGTATCGTAGGTCGAAGGAATGGGTGCATAGTGTCCCCGGGAGAGGGACTGACCGGGGATTGATATCATCGAAGAAAAAATCGAGAGAGAGGGACAGAAAGAAAGAGAGAGGAAAGACAAAGAATGAGTATGAAACACACGCCTCGACGGGGTTTAATTTTACTTTGCTGAACAACTCGCCGTCGTCGGGCGCCACCGCATGGAGAAGTCCCTCATCTCGCACTCGCTTGGGATGAGGGGCAAGTGCGACGACGATGAGGAACACGACGACAACGAGCGCTTCCTACCATTGGAGCAGCGAGACTCATTGGGATCAGAATTTACGTTCTGGATGAGTCCCTGCAGCCATTCGAGCAGACGACCGCACCGCCTGTACAGCCATGCGCACCAGCGCAGGCATATGTGTGCGGAGACCCTGGCACCGAATGCCTGGCCCGTCACGGTTAGGTCATGGCTCTGCCTCGAGACGCTCAACTGAGGCCGAGCCTGAGTGTCGTAGAGTCTCCAGCCTGAAAGGCAAAGTTCGAATCGTGTGAACACCATTGAGGAAAAGAAGGTCGCGAAGGTGTATGGCGCTGGATAATCTTGTTATTTTGCCTACGTCAAGAGGGGTCAACATTTCAACAGGCGTGGTCTTTAAGCTAAGAAAAGAAAAGAAGGGCATGGGAGTTTCCCCTCACCTTGGCTCAGGCGTGTGTCAGGTTCTCAGTATTAAGTTTATTGGGGTTCACCTTCGTTGGTGGAGGAAGCAGAGAGAGGGAGGACCTATCTCAGACTGTAGCAGTGGAACTCACTCGACCGATTGTCCTCCGCTCCCTGAGCTGACCAGGTTTATATCCCAGCCTGCCACACGGAGTCAGTGCCACACAAGTGGCGTGAGGCTTATAGCTCATATCACAGCCTCGAGAAGCTCGACCATAGGAGTATTGAAGAAGGCCGGCCTGCTGGCACGAGCGAGGGTGGAGCTCGCTGCCCAGCGGCAGATCAGAAGCATGCCACGGCTTGAAATTGGCAAGTATCGCCTTAAGCTGGTCTCGGTTGAGAACACTTGGAGAGCACTTGAACGAATGCTGCCGCAGACTCTGAAAATGGGCCCTGGATAGCAAGGAACACGTGCTAGTGAATGAACTTGAGGTGTGCAATTTGAACAATCGATCAAAGCCCCTTCAACACCGCAAAATACTAATGTAGAAAGCCCGGTACTATTTGTTTGCTCGCGCAGTCTCATAGGACGACTTCAAAACAGATCTACTGCATTGTCATTGTACCAGTACAATAAATAATGGGAACGACGACGCGTATGTATGTACATGAATTGCAATAGGATATAAGTAGTGCTGCGAGTATGATGTCATCTATCAGTTTCATGATTCCAGGGAAAGAAAATTGGACTTTGATGTAGTACTAGATATATGGACTAGGGATACCGTGCGTGAAAAAAAAGGGTCTAGGTGGTGATGGGGATATGCTATACACGTTGTTCTTGCACCCGCATAGGGGAACGCTTGATGCCAAAATGAATCTCGATGATGTGTCGACGAATTGATTCCCTGTTCATGGTCTTCGTTGGTCCACAACCGGGCCATTGGCACTTGAGACGGATGTTGCGAGATTGATTTCTGATCCCATGAGGGTCGGATAGATGTGCCGAAAGTGTTGCGACGTTGACCTCCTGGCCGCATACTGTTCCGTCGGGATTCCTCCACTGGCACTGGTAGATACGGTGTCCAGCGGGATTTGCAGAGTTAGAAGGAGGATCATTTAGATCTGCATGAAAAGGTACAGATTGCACAGGTTGGGATGCATGAGGACCAGCCTATTCCAAACAAGATTAGCGATGAAGACGGTCTAAACGCTACCACATCCCTCACCTGGAAGCGTTCCCATGAACCCCGGCTCGGAGGAGACGTGTGATGGTAAGAACTACTAGCATACATTGATTGTGGCGGAGCGATGTCGGAAGGCGTGGGATGCGCGTGAGCCAGCCCACTGAGTTGTTGCGCCTTGACCATCGGGGGGAAAAGAGCAGAGTATTCAGTTGATGGGTAATCTGCACCATACAGCTGTTGAAAACCGAGCGAGAACCCATCTCGTGTCAGATCTTGGAAGACATAGGCAGTATTGGTGGAATTCAGACGACTTGCTGAAGGTGAATGGTGGAGGGGGGGAGGGAGGTATTTCCTGCCCGCGCCCTGATTCATTTGATCGGGGATTGCCGGATAAGGACAAGACCCTGTATTTGGGGGGGAGGGGTACGAAGTCAAGCTGCCCGGCATATGAGAAGAGAACTGGTGCGGGGACGACAATATTTGCTGAACACCCTGATGCGATTAATTTGACAAGACATGCGTAGAGCGAGATAATCACCTTAGTAGCACCTTGTTGAACGTTGCCTCCAAGGAACGAAAGACCTCTGGCAGTGGGACTTGCAGGGTTAGAGAAGGAGGTATCCTGATCCGCTAAAGTTGTCTCTGTATCGTCATCTAGAGGCCAGGCTTGTGACGCGTGAAGACTGGCCTACCACACAGGATCAGTTGTAAAGACGATTCGGCGCCATTCATTTCTCACCCACGAGTGTTCCACTCTGCCTTGATGCGAGGGGAAAATATGACGGTAAGGATCGTTCGCATCCGGTGCTTGTGGAGGAAGGAAGTCTGAAGGCGCGGGATACCAGGAAGCCGGCATGTTGGACTGTCGTACGTTGATCGTCGGTGTTGAGAAACCTGATGTACGGGGTAACAAAAAAGACTTACCATATATTCAGTCGGCGCAGTGCTCAAACCATCCTCTAGGCGAGGACCAGCTGGGAAGCCATCTGGTGACAGGCGAGAGAAGGTATATGCGGTGTCAGGGTTATTCCAGTAGTATTGTGAAAGCGAATGGTGGGGAGGGGAAGAAGGATGTTCTGCGTCATCGTCTAAATTCGCTGAATTGGGGGGTGTCGAGCATGGGATATACGAAACCGGACTGCCCGGAATGCCAACAGAAGTTCGGTGCAAGGGTGAGGTGGATTCGCCAGGAAACTTCGATTGTCTATGCATTGAGAGAGTAATGCTAACGGTCCAGGCGTACTGGTTGGTTTTTCAGACAATTATAGTGAGAGCTAAGGGGGAGGGAGGGGGGAAAGTATAAGGTGATCGCAATTTAAACCATTTTGTTGCTAGTTGGCGTTGGTATCGGCAGCCTGCCAGAGCACGCCAATACCCGCCGCGCGTGGGCGACCTTCCGATGGATGCTTGCCATTAAACCAAAGCATTTACTGGCTGCCAAAGCCAATCGACAATCCGTGGGAAATGGAAAGTCTATTCGAAAGTTTCAAAGGCGGTACGGCTATATGTAGGGGGGGGGGGACCACAGGTGTACTGGAAATTCTTTTTCAATATTGAATATGTTGGACGAGTAACCAAGACATACCGCTATCTTCAAGGAGGTTCGGTGTCGCTGGCGCCCCCATCATCCGTCCGTCAGGAGTAAATAGCGCCGAACGAAACCCCAGCTTTATATGAGAACTTGTATTCACAGCAAGGACCACAGACCAATGCATACCAGCCACATTTATCACGTAGCCGTCAGCATTACCGAAGACCTGTGCACTCAGCTTACCGCGGAGCGCTGGCGAGTTCGTAGGGACACTGTTTGCGATAATCGGGATACGTTGGATTCGCATCAGATATTGACAACTAGCAACCGGCAATGACATTGTTAGCATGAAGCGGCGGAACTTGACATGCAGCATGCCATAGAATCAGCGCCTATTTTGACAGCAACTCTAACGAGGAGTGTTCCATGTTACCGCCGCATCGCCGACGCCGGTTGCTTGAAGCGTCATGTTCGTTCGTTGCGGTCCGAGGTCGTGATAGAACCAGATGATAACCTCGTCAGACAGAAGCAGCAAATCCTGCTTCGAAGCCGATCTTCTGAGATAAAAAAACGGATGTCAAGGTCCCGCTCGGAAAAGAGCAACGTATATTCTATTACTCTTGGGGAAATGGGGACCAAGTATTCAACAGCTGTCGGTTTGAAACACTTGCAAGTATTCGTCCTCTGGTCGAGTCGTTGGCGAAGTTGTGGAAACTATCGGCATATGCCGCGGATCTAATGCAGAGTGGTTATAGCGGCGCTACCACACACGACCAAACCAGACTTCACGGAGCCAGTGCCACTAACAAGTAGTGTGAGGCTTATAATGAGCTCATGTCATCGGAGTATCGTTGAAGAAGGCCGACCTGCTGGCACGAGCGAGGGCTTCCCAGCAGCAGATCAGAAGCATGCCACGGTTTGGAATTAGTGGGTATCGGCTTAAACTGGTCTCGGTTGAGAGCTTGCCTGGAGGGCACTTGAACGAATGCTGCCGCAGACTCTGAAAAAATGGGATAGCAAGGAACACGTGCCAGTGAATGAACTTGAAGCGCTTCAAGTACTACCGTGCAATTTGAATAATCGGTCAAAGCCCTTCAACACCGCAAAGTACTATTTGTTTGTTCGCGCAGACATCCAAGTTGTTAAGGTCGTAAGATGACTTCAAAACAGATCTATTGCATTGTCATTGTACCAGTACAACAAATAATGTAAATGGCGACGCGTATGTATGTACATGAGTATCAGGAAGATATCATAGGTGTTCCGAACATGATTTGGACCAGCCATCAGACGATTATGATAAGGTTGCACGATATCTATCTATTTTCCGTATGTTTGATTCGTAATTTTAGAGAAAGCAGAGCGAACTGAGCAGTGTGATCTCATACGAAGCTTGTCGTAAAAGACAAAAAAGGCAGTGTTTCGGTGTCGACTGCCACTGGCGGAATTCTAGACACGCAGCCCCTGTATTTGCTTTCTAGGGGGACGCTTTATACGCAAGTGTACTTCACGAATGTGGCGAAGGATGGACTCCCTATAGAGTTCATCCGTTCGCTCGCAACCAGCCCATTGGCACTTGAGAAGGGTATCGCGAGACTTATTTTTAATCCCATGACAATCGGATAAATGCGTCGAAAGTGTTGCAGCACTAATTGCCTGACCGCATCTGTCCCAGAGGCATGGTGACATCGGCTGTTCGGTCATGGCGCCAGTGGTTTGGGGCGGATGCTGTACATCCATTCAGCAAGGCGTACGTAGCGCGAAACAGATGGCTTACCTCGGTACCAATCCGTCTAACGTTGTCCCGGAGGTACGGAGATCCTAGACCGATGGCGAGATTCGCGGAGTCTGCATTTTGATATACTGAAATCGTCTCAGCCCCACCACTTGGGGACGGGGCATTTGTAAACTGGGACATGTAGTGATGATCAACCTACCAAAGAAGGTCAGTGATGAAGGCGGACGCCATCCCATCTCTCACCTGCGAGTGCTCGCATGTGTCTTGATGAGGAGTAAAAGCGTAATAAATTGGGTCGGTAGCATATGGTGGTCGCTGTGCATCCTATTGCACTCGATTCAACGAGGCGTACGTGGAGCGAAAAAGATGACCTACGTCGGCACCAACCCGCCTAATGTTGTTTCCGAGGTACCGTGACGAAGATCCTGGACCGGCAGCGGGATTCGCGGAGTCAGCATTTTGATATGCTAAAATCGTCTTAGCTTCATCATTTGGGGGCGGGGGTTCTGCAAACTGGGACGGGTAGTGATGATCAGTCTACCAAACAAGGAAGGCGATCCAGACGCCATCCCATTTCTCACCTGTGGGTGCTTCCATATGTCTTGATGCTGAGCAAAAGTGAAATAGTAAGCCTGAGGGCTGGTAGCATACAGTGATTGTTGTGCATCCTATTGGACTCGATTCAACGAGGCGTACGTGGAGCGAAACAGATAATCACCTCAGTACAAACCCGTCTAACATTGTCCCTGAGGTACGAGGATCCTGGACCAGCAGCGGGATTCATAGTGTCAGCATTGTGATATGCCGAAATCATCTCAGCCTCGCCATTTGAAGGCAGGACATCTGTAAACTGGGACGTGTAGTAACGATCAGCCTTCCGAACAAGGTTAGCAACAAAGACGATCCAGACACCATCCCATTTCTCACCTGCGAGTGTTTCCATGTGTCTTGATGCTGAGCAACAGTACAAGGGTAAGCCTGAGGATCGGTGGCATACGGCGGTTGCTGTGCATCCTATCGCACCCGATTCAACGAGGCATACGTAAAGCGGATATAGATGGCTCACCTCGGTACCAACCCCACTGGGGTACGAAGATCCTGGTCCAGCAGCGAGACTCGCGGAGTCAGCATTTTGATATACCGAAATCATCTCAGCCTTGCCATCTGAAGGCAGGACATCTGCAAACTGGGACATGTAGTAACGATCAGTCTTCCAAACAAGGCCAGTAACGAAGACGATCCGGACGCCATCCCATTTCTCACCTGCGAGTGCTTCCACCTGTCTTGATTCCGAGCAGAAGTGTGATGGCAAGTTTGAGGATCGGTAGCATACGGTGGTTGCTGTGCACCCTATTGCACTCGATTCAACAAGGCGTACGTGGGGCAAAAAAGATAATCACCTCAGTAGCAATTTGTAGAACATTGCCTCCAAGGAACGGAAAACCTCCGGCAGTGCGATTCGAAGGGTTAGAGAAGGAGGTATTCTGATCCGCTAAAGTTGTCTCTGCATCGCCATTTGGAGGCAAGGTTTGTGCGAACTGGGGCGCGTGAGGACTGGCCTACCAAACAGGGTTAGTTACAAAAATGATTTGGTGCCATTCATTTCTTACCTGAAGGTGCTCCCCTATGCCTTGATGCGAAGAAAAAGTATGATGGTCGTTGGCATCTGGTGCTTGTGGAGGAAGAAAGTCTGAAGACGTGGGAAGTCGGTGAGCCGGCTCACTGGGCTGTCGCACGTTGATTATTAGCGTTGGGAGGCCACATTGGGCCTGACGCACGGGTGACAAAAAAGACTTACCGAGTACGCAATCGGCGTAAAGTTCAAACCGTCCCCTAGTTGAGGACCTGTTGGGAAGCCGCCTGATTCCGGATAAGAGGAGGTATACGCAGTATCGGAGGTGTTCCAGTAGGATGGTGGAAGCAATTGGTGGGGAGGGAATGGAGGATATCCTCCACCCACATGCAAATTCGCTGAATTGGGGGGTGTCAAATGCGGGGTCTGCAAAAAGGTATACGAAGTCGGACTACCCGGCATGTAGGGGGATATGTTTTCGCCTTGAGGTTGCGATCGTCTATGCGCAGACGGCTGAGAGAACGAAAAGGTATCAGGTCCCATCGGAACGGTGTTGACGGTCCAGGAGTCGGGGTTGGGGTGTTTCAGACGATCTCAGTGAGAGCTGAGGGGGGGGTATCAGGACCGCATTCAAGTTTTAAATCCTTTTAGCTCATGATATTACCAGCACGCCAGCACGCCAACACATCAATACCCCCCGCGGGCAGGTGACCTTGGAGTGCCCGCCATCCGTTAAAACAAAGCATTTACTGCCAGCCAAACCCAATCGATAACTCGTGGGGAATGGAAAGTGTATTCGAAGTTCCAAAGGCGGTACGATTATATGTACGGAGCGGACCACGTGTACTGGGAAAAATATTCAATACCAATATCGAATATGTTGGACGAATAATGAAGACATACCATTCTCTTCAAGGCGCTACATTGTTGCTGGCGCTCCCATTATCCGTCCATCGAGGAGGAACTATCGTCAGGCGAAATGCCAACCCTTATAAAAGCTTGCATTCACAGCAAGGACCGCATACCACAGCATACCAGCCACAGTTATCAAATAGTTGTTAGCGTTGCCGAAGACCTGTGCGCCCAGCTTACCGCGGAGCGCCGGCAAGTTCGTAGGGACACTCCCAATTCCTGTTTGCGACAATTGGGATACGTTAAATTCGCATCAGATATTAGCAAGTGGTAACCGGCAATGGCACGATTAGCACGAGACGACGGACCCTTGGCACGCGGCACGCCATCGAATCTAGCGCCCATTTCGACAGCAAGCAGGGAGAGGATTATCCATGTTATAACAGCATCCCCGGCGCAAGCTGCTTCGTCGTATTCGTTCGTCGCAATCCGAGGTTGTCATGAAACCAGATGATAACATTATCAGATGGAAGCAGCGAATCTTGCGTCGAAGCCGATCTGCTGAGAAAAAAAGGATGTAAAGGTTCCGCTCGGAAAAGAGCAACGCACGCTCTTATGGAAATGGGGACCAAGTATTCAGAAATTGTCAGTTTACACTTGCAAGCATTCGTCCTCTGAAATGGTCGAGTCGTTGGTGAGATCAAGACTCGGAAAACTATCGGTATTTGCCGCGAACCTGACGCGGTGTTATAGCGGCGCTACTACCGCACTTTTTCGATAGTTTGATCGAGCTGGTACTACGTGTAAGGGACTTGGACAAGATTCTCCATCAAATATTCGTACACTTGTCGTCTCCACCCAGCTGTTACAGTAAGTGCCAAGTACATAAGTAGGAGCATAGGTATATCACTATAAATCTACAACTATCAAAAAGGTTATAACCGCGACCATAATCTTCGGCGACAAGCACCGGAATATTTTAGTAAGTAAGAAGGTATCGCGACTCAAAAGGGACCGTTGAGCGTCGCGACAGAAATTCAAAAAAAAACCGTTCCACCAAAAGTGAGACGAAGGGAGTAAAAAATCTATCATGCTGGGGATCTCGTATTGTGGTCTATTTGGACACGTCATGACTCATCGTGAAAGAACCCACCATGGCAACAATGAGCGGGGGACTTCGAGCTCGCACCTCAGTTTAGTTCGAGGCTCGCCTGTAGCCCATATGCCTTTCCCGAACGTGACGCACGATACTTTCACGGTTCAGCCCATCACTGCCCGCCCTGGGTCGACAATTCTTCCATCTACAGAGCAAGCGGTGGTTGTGCGGCATGTTTTTGATGTCGTGAGCACTAGCAAGATGATCCGAAACTTCGTCCCGGGTGATCCGTGCCCCGCACATGTTCCCGTTAGCGTCCACCCACTCGCAAATGTGGAACATCGTCTCTTTAGGCGTGACCAATTGCTCCGGCAGCGACGAGGTCCGGATCGGGGGGTAAGGAGAATAGCTAGTGAACGAGTGGTTGCGGCGAGAGTTTCTACGGCTGTGTGGTGTTCCAGCCCGCGGGGATTGGGTCCCGATCATCCGATCAGAAGGGACAGAAGAACTCTGCGCCAAGGAAGTATGGGTATGCTGAATTTGGCGGTGGTATTGACCCGAAGCAGAGGATTCTTCGTTTCTGTCAATGAACGGGGAGAAATTGGCAGTGGTGTGGGATTGCGCGGGAGCCGATGCGCTCTGTGGCAACGAGAAATAACCAGGAGGGAAGTAAAACGAATCATGGCCAGGCGAAGGACCGTTAGTGGCCTAAGTAAGTCGTATCCAAGTCAGCTAGAGACCTATGCAAATATCAGAGGCAATCGCTTACAGTAGATGATCCTTGCGAGTAGTTGTTCAACGACAAATGTCCAGCGCCAAGAATCGTGGATTGTGGTTGAGCGCTCGGTGTGACAGCTGGGGTATGCTCAGGGTCTTGGGGAATGAAGGAGGTATGGTATTGGACAGACTGGGGATCAGTCTGAACGGTCCAGCCATAGAAATAGAGGGAATTCTGCTCGTTTAGATCAGAAGGGTTGGACGGAAAATTTTCTGGGTAATGATCCTCGTGGGTGGGAAGAGGAACAGCCGGGGAAGGTAGAGGTTCAAAAAAGTCTGGGTCCGGAAGAGGTCTATCATGCATGATTAGCTAGCTCGAACGGATATCGGCACTTTCGCCATACTAACTGTGAGAGCTGGTTGGGAGAGTCCACGAGAAAATGCGATTCGCTGTAAAAACCCTGCCAGACATCATCCAAACAGAGACCATGGAAGCTGAAAGGAGTTAGTGTTACAGGAAGCCCAGATCGAGGAGAAGTATCCGTACTCGTCCTCCAGGCTGTGTTCAGTATTGTTGATGTGACTTGAAGATGGCATAACCGGGTATATTGACGAGTTAGAAGTTGGGTCCGAGAAAACCATTAGAGAAAGCGAAAGGTGAGGAAGCCGTCGTTTTATGTGACTCCGCTCCCAGCCAAGCTCATGGTTGCCCGCCGAAATGAAACCGCAGCCAACCAGGACATCGGTGGAGGGCTGCCAAACCCACGATGCAAAAACCAACCGGCAT
>JBBPLL010000217.1:0-43495 GCA_038089755.1 Leccinellum rugosiceps | reverse complement strand
ACGGAGAAGACGCCGTTCGCGCGGCCGAAGGTGGAATTGCCGCTCTTGAAGACCAATAAGCACGGTTCGCCGTACAAATCCCACATGTCGGGGGTGCGCATCAGTTCGTCGGTTTGGGGATACTCGAACTCCCAGTTGGCGTTAGCTTGGTTCCTAGATGTAAATAATAATAAAAACAGGTTGGTTATTAGACGTCCAACTTATTGCCTTGGAAGCCGTTACCGAGCTTGTCCCAGTCCACCTGGAAAATTCCCCAGTCCTCTGTGAAACGATGTTCACCAACGCCGAGACTGATGGCTGGGGAGCAGAGGGCGTTGCCAAGGACGCGGTTGTCGAGTTTTTTTTCCAGTCCTTGTTGACCCAATTGAGCAACGCTCCAAGTGCCTCCATCGCGTTCTCTGCCTTGTCTAGCAACCTCTGAGTCTCGATCCGGGCCTCCTTTGCCTTTTCAGCATCGACAGTGTTGGTACCCTCTCCACGAACCTTTCAAGCTTTTCCTCCAGCGCTTAACCGTGATGCCGTGTCGCCCGATCCTGAGTTTGGTCGAATCAGCAAGGTTAGAGAAGGCTCACTTGTCGAGTAGGAGGACGTCTCTGGGAGGCGCACTAGGGTGGTGTAGTTGACATTGGCTTCCTTCGGGACTTGGAAAACTGCAATCGGCTCCTATCAGAGTGGCACATCAATATTATAAGGGCATAACCTGGTGTGATCGTATGCCTGACACTGTGATCATGATATGTGTTCTTCCAGCACCAACAAAACACATGAATCAAACAACAGCAACTTGAAGAGGGTGACACGAGAAAAGGGGCTCCGAGTCACTCCAGTTGGTCAGAGTTCATTTGTGGTCTTCCAATGCTATGGATGTAAGATCCTACATTGTACTAGGATCATTCAGGCAGGGATAAAAACAGTTCCTTCTCTCACACGATCAGGAATGTACAAAATGCCAGTCTACATGTGGCAGTACACTTTTGCTAATTACCCTCACTCGCCCGACACGCCGACATGAACTCCCTCACCACCCGCCGTCTCTCCCTCTCCTTACTACTCCCCCTCCTGCTCTTCCCCTTCCTCCCCATTTCCACTGCCATCAAGTTCACCCTCCCGCCCGCCAAGATCCCGACCGAAAAATGCATATGGAACGCAGCCCACCCACACGCCCTCGTCATCGTCACCGCCAACGTCGGCCCGGGCCCAAGCCAGCGCATCGACATCGACATCGTGGACGCGACACCCCAGCGGAACGTCTACCTCTCCAAAAAGGACATCAAGGGCGAAACTCGCCTCGCCGTCACCGCACATGCCGAGGGCGAGGTCGGGGTGTGCTTGAAAAACTATATGGCACCGGGTACGTCCGTTCGGTCGTTTGTCCCCCTCGTTTCCATCATCCTTCTTTCTCTCCACCCGTTCTTTGTCACTCTCCTATGCCGTGTGGACATGCACTGAACGTGGCGCTGTGCGTCCGACCAGATGTTAAGATGGACCTCGCACGGAACATGACGCGCACGGTTGACCTCGACATTGACATCGGCGCAGACGCGGTCGACTACAAGTACGTCTCGCTACTTCTCCTTCCCCCATACCTCGTCGTTTGCTCATCTGCTGCCAGCGCCATTGCCAACCAAGAGTCTCTATCCGGACTCGAGACCGAGATGCGCAAGCTAGAAGGCGTCGTCAAAGAGATTGTGGACGAGCTCGAATATCTCAAGAAACGCGAAGAGCGGTTCTCTACCACGAATCGTGCGTGTTTCTTCCGCTTTTCTTTCTCCGTCGCCGTCTCCACGTCACTTCCCTTGGCTTTTACCCCACGCTGACGACATGTCTCCTGGTCTCGACCAGTCTCGACCAACAATCGCGTGCAGAACTTTGCATGGTTCACGATCATCTCCCTCGTGGGTTTGGGCGTATGGCAAATCTTCCACCTCCGTGCCTTCTTCAAACGCAAGTACCTCATCGACTGACGCAACCAATGCTATTATACGTACTCCTACTCTATATCACGAATGACGATGACGTTTTCGTGTGTTTCGTACATACATGTCCAGCGCGGACTTCTAGTATAATCACCACAATCACGATGTCTGATGCGTTACATTCATTGATAGACTGAAAATGGACGGCTACAACTCCATGATAGTTTAGTTTGGGTCTCGGACCTCCGTTCTACATTATATAGTCAAGCAAAAACATAGAAAAGCGAGAATCGACGAAAAGTATTAGCACACAGCGACATCGGAATCGAGGGGTAACGTGGGTTACTCAAAATCGTTCGTCCGCGAGGAATAAAAATATGAAAGATACGTAGCATGTTATCCATCGCCGCTCCAAGCCAGCCAGGGCATCTGCACGACGCCGATCTCGTACTCCCCCCCGCTCGCGTGACCCACATAAGTCGGTCTGTCTGTGGTACTGGTGGAAGAGGTGGTGGCGGCGATAGTCGCCGTGGGGTGCAGCGACGGCGCACACGGCATGGCGACCAGCACAGCGACTTGAATGGCTTCTGGCGCTGGGCGCTCGACCGGTGGCGGTTTCGGCGGGGTCTCGAACCGCGGACGTCGAGGAAGGACGTACGCACGCAACATCGCGCCCACGCCGTGTACTGAGCCATCGTTTTGGCTCTGCGGGGGCGTTTGAGGTGTCGTCGTGGCAGCAGGAGTGGCTGCCGTCGCTGACGATGGCAGTGGCCCCGGCTTGCGTTTCGTTCGAGACCATACGAACGCGGCAGATATCGGCTGCAGTTGACGGGGACGGAACAAAGAGACACAAAACGTGTGAAACGACGTGGGTCAGCCTATCATCCAACGGAATCTCTTACGAACAACGCGTTCCGGAAACACGCGCCGGACAAAGAACAATGAAACGATGCCAAAAAAAAAAAAAAGGGAGAAGAGAACACCGACCTGTACGCTCTGCCACTTTTCCAGCGCGACGCGCACCGAGGGGCCCTCAGCGTCGCGAGACGTCCACGGTTCCCAAAACACGGGACGCACGAGTCGTCGTCGCCGACCGCGTTTCCTCCCTCCTCTTCCTGATGGACTACCACCGACGAGGACGGGCGAGCCTCCCTCCATAACCTGTAACCGCTCGTCCCACGCGGTCCCGATGAGTCGGAAGCGGTGCCAAGAGCCTATACCACACCCGACGAAGATGAGCAGGAGGACAACAAAGGTGATGACGAAGCCGAAGAAGTAGTTGGCGCTCGTGATCTGAGAGCTGGCACTCGCGGATGGGGGAGGTCCCGGTGGTGGGCTGCCTGAAGGCGGTGGTGGGCTTCCTGAAGGTGGAGAGCCGCCCATGTGAGGAGGGGAGGGAGGGGGAACCAAGGAAGGAGGAGAGGAATCAGACATGCGTTGAAGTAGGAAGCAAAAATGAAAGCAAGAAAAAAAAAGCAAAGAACTTTAGCACTTGATCAAAAGTGTATGTGGTCGCACTGGACGGATATCAATCTTGACTGAGTAAGAGGTGGGTGGGTATATGGCTAAGACTTGAAGTTTCAGGGATGATCCTCGTAACCAAGCAATAATGCGTTTGAGGCTCAAACAGCCAACATCGTAAACTTGAAAGAACAAAGAAAAAAAAAGCGACTCGTCGATCGCGATGGTGTGTAACACCAATTGACACAGCCCCGTCCGGTTTGCCACCGCCAAACTCGGCTCTGACAGTTTGGTGGCACTAACTTACATACATTGCTACTAATATGTACTCCTTGTATTCCCCCCTAGGTAATTTAAATTCCACGACTGTTCCACACCTACAGTCCCGGGGAAACGTGTATTAGCTAGCATAATTAACATACCCAGCGCCGCCTCCGTCCGTAATATATTATACCTCCGCTGTCTCGGCTTGACATTCCATTGACGTTTTCTATGTCTGTCCGATCGATACCCGCGACGGACTAAACCGCCGAACGAACCGCTGCCATATGCTGGGCCGACGTTCCCGCGTCAGAGGTCTCGTCTTCCTCGTGCGCCCGCCGTCCGCGTCGTACTCCTCACGCTCGTGCTTGCCCTGCCAGTGGATCGACGGAGAGCTGGCCTGCAGATCGGAACGGTCTCCGGCCGGGCCATGACTAGCATGGCTACCACTTCCCGCGTAGCGTCCGTCCGCTAGGCCCGGCACGCCAATCATATCCGTATCCTCGCTTGACCGTCGTCCACGTGGCAGCACTCCAGCGGCGACTCCATACGGCGACAAGACGTCATGCGGCTCGCCATGCCCAGGCTGCCTCCGAGGATTCGGAGAGCTGCTCCTCGTACCCATGCCCGGATGTGGATGTGACGATGGTTGTGCATATGATTGTGACTGCGATGACGAACACGAACGTGCCTGACACCCTGCCTCCGCGAGGCATCGCGGCGACATCGGAATTGGCTTGGCGTGATGGTGGTTATGATGATGATGATGGGCGACTTCGTGATAACGTGGCGGAGGTGGCATCATGGGAGCAGGAGGTGGAGGTGGAGAGGGTGCTGTGTACGTGTTCATGCTGATGCTCGACGACCCGATGCCAATGCCAGTACCTTGAACGCTGGGCATCGTCAGGGGTGTCGCGTGGGGTGCCTGTCCATGCCCGATCATCGCACTGAGCGACGGCCGTCTTATCAGGCCACACGGCGCTGGTAGTGGTGGCGAAGATGGCGCGAGGAGAAGAGAAGAGCCAGGCGGCGATAACTCCATACGATCCACACGGTCCAGACCCACTGGCACGTCCGCCACTGGGGGCGGAGGTGGCATCGGCGGTGGCTGGTACATGGGAAGAGAGTCAGAGAGGACAGACGGAGGTATCCCATAACCTTGACCATGACCATAGTGTCCGTGCCCGGCAGGAGTGGGAGTGGGAGAGCGCCAGTACGCCGGGTCTTGTTGCGGTTTCGGAGGGGAATGGACCCAATCCTGACGAGGAAAGATTACACCCGGAGGGGGGACGATAGGGGCCGGGGGTGGGGCGTAGCCACTTCCTTTTCCAGCTGGCCGAGTCTCCCACCGACGCGGAGAGTACGTCATTGGAGGGTAGTTTTCGTACTGCTTCTGCTGCTGTGGTTGAAGTTGTGGTTGTGGCATCGGAATAGGCATCGGGTACTCAATGCGGCGACGAATGTCGTCGTGGAGGACGCCAGGCAAGCCTGAGCGCAGGGCAGGATCGTCGAAATAGCCCGAGTGCAAAGAATCGTCGTCTGCGCTCCGACCTAGGCTGTCACAGTCATCGCTGTTAGTATACACCGACGCGACTTCCCAGTCATCATAGTCAAAGTTGTGTCTGTAAACCGGTATAGACATGGGGTTCGGAGGAAGCAGAGCAGCACCCTGTGGTCACAGAAGAGACGAAGAAGTGCGGATGCGGGAAGGGAGACGAGACGAGGAAGATGCTCGAGCAGTATATCCTGAAGAACTATACCGCGGAAAAAAAAATTAACAAAAAAGGATGACGAGCGGATGCAGGTAAACAGCAGCCTCGACGCGGCGTGCGAGTCTAGCTCAAATACCTCAGGGATCGGGACACGTTTTGTGGAGACACCGGAGGCCACGACAATCCACCGTGGTCGTAATGTATCGGATTGCGAGCATCGTGATCGTTTCAGGCGACCGCTCATTTAACGATCGATATGAAAGTCCAGATAAAAACGACAGTCGGATCCGGCCAGTTGCTCGTTCATCAACTTGACTGCTATCATTCGGGGTCGACGAACACTCCTGCAAACGATGTGGATGCGGATTCGCGTATATGAAGTGGATTGATGGAACCATCCAGGCCTGCTAAGGCTAGCTGAAATGCCCAAAATTGGACGCGGAGTGTATTGAAATGATGACGTTGATTAAGCTTCGCGACGGAATTGATAGTAAGGTCCCTTGGTGCCCTTTTTCACGACAAGACAATGCGGCAAACGCACGCACGAGAACTTCGATAGTATCGAACTTCGACTGCGTTTCATATAATCGGGCTATCAACCCGGGCCTCCGTTCACCGCCCCTATCGCCAGCCTCATTTAAAAAAGCGCCACAAAGCATGGGATGCTGTAGAATATCTAAACCAATCATTGAATCACTAAACTTTGCAGCAGCGTGCGGTTTCGCCTTTACAATCTGGCTAATTACTCACAAAAACTGGCCTAGCTCCACGTTCTCCCGACGGTCCTTCCGGCTTCCACACAGTCGCCGACGCTGACCCCACCCACCCCCGCACCCACGACTTCCATGCGACCATTCCAGGGTTTGGATGCCAGCGCCTGCTTTAGCTCTTCCATCCGCTGCAGATGACCGACGGCGTACAACGGTATGCATCTCGTATTCAAGTGAACTTTGGCAAACAGTGGCGGCGGAAGAGGCTGTCCAAGCTGATCCGAGAGCTCAGATATCAAGATCGGGACATTAATCTGCGGAGCGACCGGGCCGCAGATGTATGGACCACCGAGCATCACTGTCATCTTGGCGATGCCGGGGGAGTCTTGAGCGGCTGTAGAAGACGAGTCAAATACACAGCCTAGGATCCCTGGACCCTTGATTGCAACATAATCATCTTGGGGACGAGGTATAAGATAGCCAAATCCATCTGGGTGTAAAGAAGACGCGGATGAACCGAACACGAGGTTAACAACCGTCACGGAGGAATATGCGTTGGTCGTAAGATGAGGTAGAGGTGCTGCCGGCGAGAGTATTCTTCGCAATTCAGGGAGCGGAAGGGCAGAGACGACATGCGACGGAAAGAGGGTCTCTCGCGACGACGTCGTTACCTAACAAAAATTCAATGTCAGACGAAAACGTAATGTAGATAAACGCAATCACCTCGAGCCTGTTGGTCCTTGAATTGAGGCGAAGCCCCGTAATCATGACCCCGCTGTACATGCGCACGTTGGGCTGTTTGCGGAGGTAATCAACGAGGGCGTTTACAAGCGTGCCCATCCCGTCCCGGAAGGTATAGACGGAGACGTCTCGCATCTTATCCTGCAGATTTCCCAAATCGTAAGACGTGTCCTCGTCCGACTGTGGTCCACTCGAGGCACGCATGAAACCGAGCAGGACAGACCCACGTCCGCGCTCCTCCGCATCCCACAAGGAAGGAAAGGCAGAACGCATGCTCAGCCTTCGGGAATCAGCCGCGTATATCCCATGGACGAGCGCGCTCCCAAACACCCGTGCAAACTCGGGGCCGAATCGTCTGGTGAGAAAGTCGTCAACCGACTCGTCGTCGATTCCCAAGGGCCTGTTCCCGCGCCTCAGCGGTTCCCGAGCGAGGACAGAAAGGAGGATGCGACTCAGGTGCCCGCTTGACCCCCAGAGCGATCTGACAATCTCGAGGGGCGACGACGGAATGCGGTGGATCCCCTGCAATCCGGGGTCGTGCAGAAAGCGGTTCCTGGCAGCGGGTGCGGACTTGGACACTGTGAGAAGTGAGTCTGTCAAGCCCAAGAGGTGAATCTAGCCTTTGCGGCGGCCGTCAGCGAGACTGCCGTGTCCAGAGGTGTAGGACACACCAACTCGAGGACGCTGGGCGCATTAGTGCGTAGCGTCCGTGGACCTGCTTCAAGGAGGACGTCTGCGTGCTGACGGTGACCCGGCAGGGCCAGCTTGACCCTCTGTGAACGCACCCAACCTCCGAAGAGAGTGTCCCTGTTTATTAGGAGGACGTCTGTCTTCGGGAAACGTCGAGAGAGATGAAACGCAGCTGAAAGGCCTGACAGACCCCCGCCAAGGACTGCTATCGGTCCTATCATGGCTTTGACTTGCGTCCACGCCTTGATCTGTTGACATATGCTACTCACGTCCGAAAGTGGAAATTATCTCACACGAGGCATCGAACACGTCGTTCCTGTGGTCTCGTGCTTCTTGTACTTGCACTTTACTCCCAGCGCCAGCAGCAATGCCACAGAAAAAACACACCCCAGAGCCGTCTGTATCCGTCTCAGGCTCTCGTCGGAGCAGTTTTACCTCCTCTGAAAAGCCCCCAGGGCCTCTCAGTATCCCTGTATCTGTGGACGAACGTGACACTATCAAAATTAACACCGCAAACTCGACCGACCTCAAGAACACCTGTGACGATGCGTTGAAGCGAGTACGTATTCCTCTCGCGTCCAATCAGACGTCGCTTTTCAACCGCATTGCAGTATTTGTCGCGCCCGAACTTGTTCAAGCAGATACACCTCCACACGGACGTGCGACTCACGCTGGGCTGGGCTGGTGTGCTCGTCGCTGTCGCCACCAGTCTGTACGGCTGGAAAGTTGAATTCGAGCAGTCCAAGCCTGCAGTCTGGGCCGGTTTCATAACGTATGTCGTTTCATTTAAGGCACTCCCACCCTCGTCTCTGACATGCCGCCTTTTTATCTTTGGACCACCATCTAGTTATGTCATCCTGACGTCGCTTCAGGCACTCTATGCATACTTTATAGAAGGGGACATCGTGTTCGTGGGGAGGCGCAAGACGTTCTCCAAGCGGATAATAACCGAGCGCATCACCATCTCCTCGCGCAGCGCTCCCGTCTCTGCTTCCTCCTCTCAGCCGTCGCCTGCAAACACCCCCTCTTACTCGCTGAACATCACCTACGTGCAGTCTACTTCAAGTGGAAAGTCGCTCCTCGCCAAGAACCGCGTACACGGCTCCAAAGAGTACAACGCATTCTTTGATGAAAACGGCGTCATGGTTCAAGAGGCGTTCGAAACATGGGTAGGAGAGCTCGTGGAAGGTACCATGGAGGGTAAATCGGCTTAGATGTGGATATGGTTGACTGCGCGTGGTATACAATATTGTAGGATGCCCAATGATATCTTTGACTCGCGTGACTGGTACATGTGATCTTGCATTGTTGATTGGCGCATGCTCGTTGAAACCGATCAAAATTATCGTAGCTTCCTAAAAATAGTCTGCTGCCAACCAAAAGATGTGCATGGCAGATCAAGAGATTACGGATATTGTACAGCCAATAAACTTCCACCTGGTACCCTACTTTCCGAACAGTCCATCATAAGATATATTACACTTCCTGACTTTCGAGGCTTTGTTTCTTGGTCTTGTTTGGAAGAAGCTATAAGAGATAACGAATGAGAAACCAACTTATTAACCAACCCGAGAAAGCTTACCGCTGGGTTGATATATGGCACAACACCACCTTCGGAGATGATGACGTTGCCAAGAAGTTTGCTCAGTCTACAAACAATGCATCAGCACTAGAAAATCACATCGGGCAAGGCTGCATAACCCACTCTTCGTCGTTCCGAATGGCCAACTGAAGATGCCGTGGGTTGATGCGGCGCTTCTTGTTGTCGCGGGCAGCATTGCCGGCCAGCTCCAAAATCTCTGCAGACAAGTATTCGAGCACAGCTGCGAGGTAGACTACAACCGATGGGGAGATGGTGATCGCTTGTCAGAAAGATGGAACATGGAACAACAGAAATACACGTACCTGGTGCGCCTGAGCCGATGCGGCGGCCAAGCGCCGACTTTCTTAGATTCCGGTGGATACGACTGACGGGGAACTGGAGGCCGGCTCTGTGAGAGCGGGAAACGCTCTTGCCGTCGCCCGAAGTGCCCTTGACTTTACCACCGAGCTTTCCTCCCTTTGAACTACTTTTTGCAGGCATTCTGATTTTTGAGCTTGGAGGGTGAATGTGGAGAAGAAATGCGTCTCGCGTCCTTCGAGTTTTTATAGTGCATAATTTCGTGGTGCACGCGTCGTGACGCGATAAGGACAAATAAACGTACATAGACATCACGTGAGCGTATATTAGGGGCTGCGCGCTTAGATCGACAAGTTGAATACATCTCTTCATCATACCATCGCTGCACGGTACATCGAGAGCATTCTACTCGTAATGGCTCCCAAACCAGCGTCCACCACCGGCGGGAAAGCGCCAGGTTCTGCGACCGCCTCCAAGCAGCCCGCCAAAACCGTCGAGGGCGCAAAGGGCGCAAAGAAGACCGCCAAGACCGCCGGTCCACTAGCCACTGGCGAGGAAAAGAAAAAGCGTCGAAAAGGCCGCAAGGAGACTTATTCGTCATACATCTACAAGGGTGCGTCCAGTCTCTGGAATATCGGGTTCAATGCCTACCTGATCACGCGACGACCTCCCCCCCCAGTTCTCAGGCAGGTGCATCCTGAAATCGGCATGTCGAACAAGGCCATGTCCATCTTGAACTCGTTTGTAAACGACATTTTCGAGCGCATCGCAACCGAGGCATCCAGTATGCTTGTTAATCACGTCGCGTTCTGTAGCTTACTTGATCTCTGCAGAACTCGCTGCTTACTCGAAGAAGTCAACAATCTCTTCCCGCGAGATTCAGACCGCTGTACGTCTGATTCTTCCAGGCGAGCTGGCGAAGCATGCGATCTCGGAAGGTACCAAGTCTGTTACTAAGGTAGGTGGTCTCGTTGCTTGCTCGGCACATCTATCTGCTCACGGCTCTCTCAGTTTTCTAGCTCCACTGGAAAGTAATGTAATGCATTCAATAATGGACTCACCTTGTGTATCGTTAGCCAATGTTTTTCCGGAAGCCTGTATTTTATTCCTAGTGTATGTAACATGCATTATTCGTCACTTATAAGTTACCAGTCAATTATTACAACTTGGCATTTGAACATTCGAACTTCATGACAAGTCGTCTCTCGTTTGACGGAGGCACCGAGGCATAGTCCCTGGAGGCAGACCCTGACACTCTAAGGACCGAAGCCTATACATTGCATTCAGCCGTTGTTCCGTCTCACGGAATGCCGTTTCATTTCCTAGCCGTGAGCGCCCCGACACCTGGCCCGGTTTCCTGCCCAAGCGCCTTTGTTGATTCTCAATTCAAGCTATCAGACTCTTCTAATTGACACTCGGCGGACGACAGGGCGTCTGAGAAACTCAGGTTATCACTGTTACTAGGCCATAACCCGGGCGACCAGGCTTCTAGACGCTGACTCCGACAACGATGTCGGAAGTTGGCTCCGAGCTACTGGTCGGGTCGAAACGTCTGATTACCCCCCGGGCCATTGGTCTCTGACGCATCCGATTTTGACCTGGTAAGAGAGGAGTCTAGGTCCGAGTGCAGGACATTCGACCCACCATCCCAGCCGCAAGCTTCATCTCGAAAATCCAGGCGCGCGTTGGGTTCTTCCTTGGCTCGATTGACCCGGCGGTCATCACTAGTATTCAACTTCGAACATCCGGGATGGGATCTCCAGTACTTCCGTGTCGAAACAGAAAACGGGGTTCTTCAGATGGGGCGGATTCATCCTCTGCGGGGGACACACCGTGCGCAGGCGATCGATCTTGGCACCTTTAGCGACCTCGTTGCCCGATTGTCAAACTGGAATGCGCGGACGTAATCGAAGACAGGTGGCATACAGGCATACAGAGGATGCTTCTACCGCGGTGATCCGGTCTTGAGTGGCACGGTGTGCATATCTCCTTTTCGTTTATCGTCATCGTTTTTGACTTTGGTTATCGTTATCGTAACCGCGAGGCTGCCAGTGGTTGTCGTTGTTCGTTATCGTCGTCGTTATCTTTGTCGTCGTTACAGTCACCCACTTGGCATAGAGCGACCCACCGAGTACTGACGCAAAGGACACACGCTCCCAGGACTCGACATCGCGCTGCGGGATATCAAGGGGCAAAAGAAACTGGGCGCTCCCATCTGGCAGCTGCTGGGTGGGAAAATCGCAAGATCGCCTCCGCATGTGTAGTTTAAGGATGCCAACGCTGTCCGTGAGGCTACGGCAGAATAGCAAGTTTTCACCACGGTCAAGACGAACGCGATCGGTCGGCCATTTGGTCACCTCACCCTTACGCCAGACGTTCTCAATGAGCTGATCCGAGGAATGATGATGAATGACCTGCAGAGTGGATGGGTTTACCCGAGCCCGACGTCCTACAGTTGACCGTCGAGCGCGTGAAAGAGATCCGTCCTCTTGGATTAAACTTTGAAGTCAATTTCCGCGGACGGTTGCACAAAAGAATGGCCCGTCAACTCGGTCTGCTCGAAAAGGGAGAGATGCTGTTCATCGAGGGCAAGTAGTGGTCCAAAAATATTACCCTTTAGTCTCCGAGGACTCGTTTGCTTATCATTGTCAATGTTTGTGGGACACGTCCGGATTCTTGCTTCCAACCTTCCCATCCGAGTTCGCGGACCTCGCGCGTTCAGTTTCCACCCCTATTGCGGCCGGAGAATGTCTGTGCTCCAGACATGGCTTAGACTAGACCATTCTTCGCGGGAAGAACGTACATAGAACGTTGCCAACCCAGACGTGCGTGTACAGCATGAAGTGATGTGCCCACCGCCCTGATCGACGATCGAATCTCTAGGTCTCACTATGGTGGAGTCTTGGGAGCCCGTACGGATCACTGCGCTCGCCGAGAGTTACGACGTCGTGCTCGTAGACGCACTGTCTGTTGGAGCCCATTTCAGTTCGCAGCAGGGGTGGCCCGGCTTAACTGCGAGCACTCAGGATCCGCTCCTGTTTGCGGCCGGACGTTCTCCGAGGCACAGTCTTTATCCAAGCCTAGATGAGCTGGCAGGTGAGACTGCGGGTCCAATGACTGGTAACCTTGGTCCTCAACGCCATCAGATCCACTACGATAACGAAGACGCGGACCCCTACGCATATCTCGAAGATCTGCATGGGTTCGCGCGTGCGCGTCGATCGGTGAGTTGCCAGCGCAAAGGGGCATGGAAAGAGCAGCGTGTCTGACGAAGATCTATACCCTTTTGGATTCTGCATCCGGGCTTTTCTCCTCTCGACCACCACCACCCGCGCGTCCACGCCGTGATCCCCGATCAATGATATGCTCGCCCCGAACGAAGTTCGAACGTGGTGCTGTACTTCCGATCCGCTGATCGCATGGATACCAGGCCATGGGCTCGGGTCCATCAACGTGGAGCCACGCTCGGTGGGATAAATCTGAATCCACAATGGAGGGGCGACGATGAGAGTCTCACTCTGAGTGTGGTTGCCGTTCACGACGAAAATTTGAAATGTTTTGAACCGATAAACATATTTCCAAGGGGGTTTCGCTCATTTTGTTTTTTTCAGCGGATGCGACAGCCGTTCTCAAGAAGCGCCCAAGATAACTTACCAATAACTGACAAATTTTCATTGTACAACGCGGTGCATCTCTACGTTTGACGAGCGTTGCTGTGCTCGAGCTCGGAGTCGCTGACACATGCCGGTCGGGGGAAACCGGTTCCGGAGGTAAAAATCTACTTGGGATTCAGACAAGACATGATATCTTGAGACCACTCTGCACGCGTGATAAAATGGGAGACTATTGGTTATTTTTTGTCCACACTCCGAAATCACTCACACCCGAGGTAGGCTTTTTGGTCCGCCTGGCAGCATTTTTTCTCCCGGGGGGCGGTGCCTGCTATCATTTCGCCTTCCTCGGCGGAGTCCTCGCGCACTGGTGCGGGAGTATGCCTTATAAAACGGCCTCATTCATATCCGCCGTCGTTACCCCGTAAGTCGTGCTCACCGCCGTAGGACGCTGTTCGTTCCGTCTAATTGAATACCTAGTCCGAACAATTACCTATCAGGTCTCCGTTCCGATTCTTGCTCGACGAGGTTATAAACTCACCTTCGCATTGAAAAGATCGCCAGAAGGGGATTCCACCGCTACCATGACAGTCGTGCTCACCCATCTCCCACCAACCCGCGTCCATCGGTCCTCGTTCGCCTTGCGTACATTCATCTCTGCCGGCGCACATGACACATCATCCGAGCCACACCAACTTGAAACGCGAGCCATCACTGATTCACGACTTCTTCCTCCTCTTCCTGCAGAACTCCATCTCGAAATCATAGACATCATCACTCGCCGCCTATCCAGGACACCATGTCGTGAAGAACCCTACGACCCCGCAGACCTCCATACCCTCTTTGTCTGTTCGCTTGTATGCAAGCTCTGGCTAAACACCGCGAGGAACGGGATATGGGCTGGCGTGCACCTGAGCGGCGGGAAGAAGACCACGGCGTTCGTCCGGCTATTACGTGCGTACGCGCGCGAGCCAAAGGATGCCCCTTCGACACGGAGTTTACCAAGTTTCGGGCACAACGTCTCGCACTTGTCCCTCCGGGAAACGCGCGGAAACGCCTGGGATCCGAAATGGCTCGATGATGCCCTCCCGCACCTCGCAGCGCATCTTCCCCGCGTCCAGAGCCTCGAGATGGAGCAGGTCACTTGGGAATACCTCTCCTCCAGATCGCGTACGGCCTGTCTACAGGCATTCAAGCATTTGAAGAACCTTGCGTTGCGTGCATTCGTGTTCCACACGACAAGAGACTTGTACAGCTTCCTCGGAGAGTTTACGAAGTTGGAGGTGCTTACCCTCGACGGAGTGCACTGCACCAAGAAGAAGAACACGTCAAAATGGCCCTTCGATTCGGTCGTGGATCTGGAAGGGAATACAGAGCTGCCTCCGAGAAAACTGAAGGAAGTAGGGTTTCGGAACGTGCCTATGGAAGCCGTCTTGGAGTGGATGATGGCAGGTGCCGAGCACCAGCATAAAATGGGACTGGCTAGACCCAGGATCCAAAGTATTAGAGTGGGAGGAGTGGGTGTATCGGAGGCCAACGTCGTCGGGAGATTTTTGAGAAACGTGGGAGATAGTCTTAGGAAGGTGTACATCGGGTTTGACACTGACTTCATGGAAAGCGGGGGTGAGTGCCGGGTAGTATCCAGTCTTCGGGTGTCGACTAAACATATGTGTGCAGATGCCCTGGTGAGGGAGATGGAGCTTGCTCAAAACACGAATCTGGAAGAGTGCCACATCTTTGGACTTGTCGTTCCATCACCACCGCCAGTGGACCCGTTCGAAGGGCCGATCACGCCACTACTAGCGCTCGAGGCGCTCACATTACTGCTTTCGCGAATCCAGTCGCAGATGCGGGTGCTGTCGCTGGCGTTGTATCCTGCAGATCTGCGTGCAATGTCCTCGATCGATTTCGAGGGACTGACGGAGGTGTTTGAGAGATGCGCGTGGTCTCATCTGGACGAGGTGCGGGTCGTGATCTCGAACAAGGGTGAACCTAGACTTGGGGCTGTTGTTAAAGAGCGGTTGAGAGCTTTAAACGAGCGGGGCGTGTTGAAAGTGAACGTCGGGTTCGATGAGCGAGAAGTCTTGTAGTAGTAACTTTGCTAATTATTAGTTCTCACGCATCCTTTGTCGCAACCATGGCTGACGCAGGTAACGAAATCTATTGCAGCCCCAGAATTCCTCTAATGTTGACGGGATTCGTCTCAAAGGCTTCTTCAAAGGCACTTCTGCCGACCAAGACAGGCGCTTTTCCGACAAGGAACTCAAGCTCCTCAAGACAATGAAGTTCCCTCCAGAATTCGATAAAAAAGTCTGTCGTTCGCGCTCCTGCGGATCGACGACCTCCTCACCATCTTCTCCTTTCCCAGGTGGACATGAAAAAAGTAAATCTACAGGTCATGAAACCATGGATTGCTAAAAAGGTCACCGAACTCGTTGGTTTCGAAGACGAGGTCGTCGTCGAATACGCCATGGGGCTGCTTGAGGACCCGAATCACACCGTAAGCATTGCATGTTGTCTATTGTCAGCCTCGCCCGAAATTCACTCGTCGCGTACGTCCAGACCCCTGATCCCAAAAAAATGCAAATCAACTTGACTGGTTTCCTCACATCTTCTACCCCGGCCTTCATGACAGCACTTTGGAGTCTGTTGCTCGAGGCACAGGACTCCCCCGCTGGCGTTCCAAAGACGTTTGTTGAGGAAAAGAAAGAAGAAATGCGTAAGGCAAGGGATACTGACCAACGCGCCTTCGGTGAAAGGGATCGCAGGGCTAGATTGGATGAAATCCGTGAAAATGAAAGAGGCGAACGTGGCGGCAGGGGTCGAGGTCAAGGCCGAGGTCGCGGCCGCGGCCGTGGTGGCTTCGAGACCAGCGGCAGAGGCAGAGACAATGGCTGGGGTGGGCGTGGTGGTGGTGGTGGAGTATGTGCACCTTCTTGCTCAGCGCCTCAATCCACTGATTCGCTCCTCAGCGCCAGGGTCGTCGATTTTCTTCTCGTTCCCCACAACCCCAACGCCGCCGCTCCCCGTCTGGGTCCCCGTTCGATGCACGCAGCTCTCGCTCGCCACCGCCATCTCCTCCCCGTCGGCGTTCCCGCACACCTCAAAGATATAATTCACCTCCACCTCGCCGTTCTCGTTCTCGCTCTCCTCAACGGTCACGTCGCCGCTTCAGTCGCTCACACTCCCCTCGCAGACGCCCCCGTTCTCCTTCCATAACCCCTTCCAGAGGTGGTTCCCCGTCTCCTCCCCCCGTTCGAAGGCGAAGACGTTCCCTCTCTCGCTCCCGCTCTCCCCCAAGAAGGTACAGTGGTGGAAAAGAGAAGCGTCGCGACAGTCGAAGCCCTCCACTTCGCAGACGTCGCTTCTCCAGATCTCCAACACCTCCGTCAAGTCGTTCACCCTCGCCCCCGGCTCGGTACGGTCGTCGCCGCAGCCCAAGCGCGAGGGGTGGGCGCAAGGGTGGACGTGATAGTTCCTCTCGCTCTCGTACACCACCGCGTCGCCGAGACTCTAGGGACCGTAACCGGGCTGTAGAAGACGTCCGTCGTATCAAGCGAAGTCCATCCCCTGCGTCAATGGACGTCGACAGGGCAGAAACGCGCTCTGGGACTCTTGATTCAGACCTTTCTCAAAACTCGCGTGGCGAATTGAAGATCAAGGGCCAAGCCAACGCGCGAAGGTCTCATCGGGGTGACGGTGTGATGCAGGTTAGTGTCTCCTGTCTGTCTCGCGCGTCCAACTGTTGCTAAAGTCTTCTTCCTATGGAGTAGGGCGATGACGTTGCCACGAAACAAGAATTGGTGAAACGCGAGAACGAGCTGAAGGAGCGGGCCTTGAGGAATAAGGTGATCAGGACGAGAAAGGCCTCCATTGGAGGCATCGGTTCGACGTCCGGTTAAGGCTAGACACCCCCGCAACTGCTGCTGTTGTCGTGGTCGGTATATTTTTCGTTGTTTCTTCTTTTCTTTTGCCCTTGCCATGTCCCTTGCTGATCGCAAAGTATCCTCACGCCTCGTCTTTTCGAGGTTGCCAGGACCAATCGGAGAGAAAGAAAAGGAACTGTTCACTCATTTCTATCCTGGACTGGCGAGCATTTTTGATATAGTTTCCAAGTTTTCTTCTCCCGTTAATGTCTACTCAAGTGTATGCGTGATTTCATAGCTGTTTCCAGTGATTTTACCCATCCTTCCTGCCGTTTACCACAGTAATTGTCGATTATTGCTGCCCCCCGAATTACTATATGCACTATTGACCATATGCGAGTTCCTGTAAGAATGCTAGAGTATGTCTTTATTGTTTACTGACACTTACCTGGCCACAGAGCCTAGGGCCTTGAGCATGGCATTGTCATGGTTCTTTTCCTTCATATCATGAATGTCCTGAGTATATATTATTATTATGTGTATTCAAGATGACCTTCAAGGCTGCAATCATTATTGGCCAGATAGTGCATGGGGGTCCCACATAATCATACTAGGATCAGGTCCCTACCTGGATGGGTTGCCTGAAGTCTGTTAGGCTAGTGATGTGTATTGCTGAATACAGTGTGGTGGTATGTAGCATAGAATGTTTATGGACTAATGAAAATTTACAGGTGACCAATAAACCCTCATGTCATTAGATACTACCTCATACTAGTATATAGTAAATAAGTGATTCTGATTTGCTGCTTCTGTGAGAAAGCCTTCTTCCTCTAAACAACACTGATATGTATGTATCATTTGCTCACACTGATCAGTTATTCCATTCAAAATTACACAGCAAATGCACACATGATGCTATGACATATGATTAATCCTAAACTTCACAACCATGGTCATCAGAGGAATTTTAAAGCTTGGATATCTGTGAGAGCCAGGTAAAGAGCATGATATATATGTATAACTAGGCAGCACCCAATTTGTATACAGAACTGTCTGAGGAAAACTCATGAGGGAAATGTTTGCACCAGAGTTTCACATACTATCCCTAATTATAAGTATCTAATAGTGATACACAGGTTATAATTACACAGGTGAGACTGTTATTAAACACTGCACCATTTATTCAGACTAATTTTCTACTATAGTTTGAATATACTATATTGTTGCTACCCTGCAAGATATCACTGACAATACCTGCCAGCATCCCAGTGTCTTCCAGACCAATGTGACTTTCCTTAGCAAGGTGTAGAATGCATCCTCAATGAAGTCATCAATCCCTTGCAGAATGCAGTGGTTCTTCCAGATGATGACCCCAATCTATCCTTTGCATCACATGATCTCAGATATTGCCACTATATTCATTTCCAGAGCACAGGGAATTTTTTCCTCTGAGGTATGCTTTGTCAACATATCAGGAGGATTTTCCCTTAGTACATAGCCTACTACAGTTCTGTGTTGAGTTCCATTTCTCTCTCTTGTACTACCATAGTATTCATGTTACCAGGCAGTTGTGCTATTACTTGAGTTACTAATTGAAATAAAGTTACTGCCATCCATATCCTTTGTTGTTTCCTTCCATTCCTTTTTGCTAATGTCTGCTTAATGGCACCCAATGACTGGCCTATTGCTTGTAAAGTATAACATTTTGCATGAAATAATTACTGAAAAGTAGAAAAATAAAAGACAATTTTTTCATTTATGTACATGTATATAGTATGGTTGCTGAAAATTCAAACCAAAAAAATTCATAGCATGAAAATTATAGCCTCCAAGTCATGCCTGGCTTGGTTCATTCAATCATCAATTTCCATGAGATTCTCAGTCCCATATGCAATCAAACCATAATTGATTAATTGTTTGTAAAGTAAAAAAATACTGACATGATGCAGCTTTTGAGTGGTTGAAACACACACAAACTTGAAGGCTATATATAAACTGGGGTTACAAAAGGTGTTAGATTTCACTGACAAATCATAGCACTTGGCTTGAGCAAAGACCATCTAAGCCAAGACCTTTCAGATAGGCTCATGCTATTAACCAAGGATAAACCAATTAATTTACAAGTGAAAGTTTAAAGTCTCATTTCGAAGACTTCGTCCTCACGAGATTCTCACGCTCGACCAACTAGGGTCCATCAATTAATCGTGATTGAGGGTGCATGGGTGTTGATTAAAAGTCATTCTTTGAAGGATACACATGAAAAGAAACCTGAGCACCTGGAACAAGCGAAACACTATGAGATTGACACTCCCATGCTTCGTCTCGTCCCAAGGGCACGCCATCAAACCAACATCAGTATAGGTCGGTCTAGAGCACAATTTAAAACGACCTGAAAAAGAACACATTATGTTGGTTCGCATCAGACACGGTTGCACAGAGTCGTCCATCACAAATTTCCGACGTCTCGACCGCCCCAGACTTTGATGGGTGCTCACTATCGGGTAGCATGTTGATCGGCGAAAACAGGTATAATAAAAATCTCCAAGATCAGAGCCTGCCCCCCTCCGCTTCCATGTGAATTGTAAATCTGAACCCTCCCCACGGATATTACGTTGCACTGTATACGCACGGTTTTCGCGTGCGCGCGAGAGAGCCAAAAATCTGAATTAAATCAGAACCGGGGGGGCGGAAGGGGCATGTCCTACACGTAACATCACCAGATCGTCCAAGCTTCCATCAGTTCCCTTTCAATAGATCTGATCTCGTCGAAGGTGCTTATTGTGCCACTCCCCACCATCGCTCCCACCATCCCTCTCGTGAGGTGGAAGTCCCGGCCCGTGATGTGACCTGCGGGATGCGAAACTAGGCCCCAGCAATCAACCCAACGAAGTGGTTCAGCTCCTCAACTCGAGGCACTCCAGTCCACTCCCGAAGTCTTCCAGATCTGCATCAACCTTCGTCGCTTCTTCAGTTTTGCCTTCGTGACCTGAGAGTGCTCCGAGGGCTGATATACCTAAGCCCGCTTTCCCTCGCCAACGCCTTACTTGGCGACACAGAAGAGTTCTGATGTTGTCCACGCTCTGACAGTCATTCAGAGCAAGCCGAAACTTCGGATACCACGGACGACGTTCACTAGACATCGTGGACGATTGGTCGGCGTCAATTTCTCACAAAACAGAATGAATGAAAGAGAACGACAGAACAAGAAAGAGCGCCGGGTGGAAGGGATCTAGATCGACGCACCATTGAAACGCGATGATGGAGCGCACGTGCGCCTGCACTGTCTTGACAGTCGCCAGGCCCTCGAGACGCTCGCACAGCTCAAGGTACTCCAAAGCCATGAGCACGGGATCCCGAACCGCATCGCCGGAAAACAAGCTAGTCATCCCCGTCCCCATGGCGTTTGCCGACGTCAACGAATAGGAAAACACGGGAGGGGAATCAAGAAAAAATGAAGAGACAGAAACAGAAAACGCACCACGGATTCCCGAGCAGCGTTTCTCCGACCATGACGCCGTCCGCGCGCGTGTAGGACGCGTTGTGCACAACGTCTGCAAAGGTACGTACGTTGCCATTGCTCACGACGGGGATCGTAAGCGCTTGTTTGAGCTCGCGTACGGCGTCTAGATCAGCAGCACCTTGGCGGCGTCGTTTGGCGGATACATGGCGTGCGTGCAGAGTGACCCACGATGCGCCAGCATGTTCAAGCAGACGTCCAAAGTCCGTGGACTTGGCTGATGGGCAGAGGCGGATCTTTGCTGACGCCGGGACGGTGAGAGAGTGAGCCATGGATGAGACTATTTCGTCGGTATCAGCAAAAACAAAAAGGCTAAAAGTTTAATGATTAAAACAATCAGACACACCGATCGACTCCACCAATGGCCAATCTTTCTTCGTGAGCAGATACCCTCCAAAGTGACCTTGGCGTGCATGTTCCTGGGGACATCCAAGGTTCAGGTCTGAGATATTAGTATCCAAAATGAGCGCGATTTTCTTTTCGGAGAGAGCGAAAACGATGTTGTTGAGCCAGCTCCGACACACCTATCCCATCACAATAGCACTGAACGCGTTGCGCCGCTCTCACGACCACCTCTGGGTCGTTCCCACAGAATTGTACCACCACGGGGCGCGAACAGGTGTCCCATTGCGTGGATTGAAGATCTCGAAGGTGGTGATGGAAGTAATCGAGGTCGTCGAGAAGCCTGTGAGGGTCGAGCATCTGAGTGTATGCCAGCGTCGCGCCGTGTCGCTGAGTGAGCAAGCGAAAGGGAGCATCGCTTTGATTTACCATCGGGGCCGAGATAGCAGTCAGGTCAGGAATCATCGACATCGCCGTTACTCAAGACAAATCGGGGCAACCCCCCCTGAGTACGGTGTGAATATCCAATCCAAAAATCCAGCGAATAAATTAGTCGTTTATATAAAACACTCAAGGATACATAATAGATAGGAAAAGTATTAGGAAACAACTGTAACGCGTGAACCGTTTAGAAGAAGAAAAGCAGCGAAAAATGGTATACACAACCCCCGTAACCAAGTAACCGAAATAAATGCATGTAGTGGATATAACAAATAGTGAGAAAAGCTATGTACGACTGATTCAGTGATCCAAGTAACAGATGCACTCTACGTATGCAGTAAGCCAACAACAATGAGAATAAGGATTCAAAAGGTAAGAGAGAAACAGGAAAACAAACATACACCCCAGAAAATCTTGATAGAGAAAACATTGCACGTTACCCAAAAACATCCTCATACTTCCTTCAACCCTTTGTTCGTCGTTGTGTTAACTTCAGGATCCGACTCTCGATGAAGCAATCCATTTCTCTTCGGTAGACCACCTTCACATTGGGCAGAGGTCGAGCGTTTCATGATTACTGGACCTCCTTTGCGATTAGCATCCTGCCAGCCTTCCGGCGAGGGATCAGGTGACAGGCCTGGAGATGGACTTCGAGGCAGGTTCTCCAACGCTCTTCCCTCACGATCATCCAATACACCAGGCTCCGAGGTAAACTCATGCCCTTCTTTAAGAATGTCGTCAGCAATATTAGACATCGGTGGAAAGTACCCCATATCTCCGTTCGGTTGGCTGACAGGCGGGAAGTACCCCTCGACGCCAGTATGCGATTGTCCGTTGCCTTCATCCACAGCATGCACTGGCGCTCCCACCGCAGGGTTCATCCATGACGCATGTGGCCAAAACGTACCCGGAGTCATCGTCACCCCAGGGGTCAACGCAACACCAGGTGTCATTGGTACGCCAGGCATGGTCGTGGGTACTGGTGCAGGCACCATTCCCGGTGATAACGGTACCATAATTCCAGGTGAAAGCGGGATACCAGGCGAGAACATGTGGGGGTGCATCTGTGTATATTGCATCTGCTGTTGAGGCATACTCGAGGACTGTGGGTAGCATGAGGGGTGGGGAAGCTGTGCATTAGACTCCTGCTTCGTGGGATCCGTCTGTCTTCTATCATGTTGGGTGCTACGCAGGCTGTACCCCTCACCTCCCTTGTCCTGCCGTACGTACCCATTCTGCGTCGGGGTCTGAGCCTGGGGAGGCAAAAACGTGAATGGTGGCATGCTGGGAGTTATCGGAGGTAAGCCATGAGGAGTAATAACACCATAGTGCACGGGTGTCGCATGAGGGTATGCGCCATACTGCGGATGGCCAGGGTGATTCAGCGGACTATGCACGTGAGCAGGGTGGTGGAGGGGACTGCCCATCGGATGAAGGAGAGGACTGCCCATTGGATGCGGATGCGCAGGGCTGAGTGGATACCCTGGATGATAAAGCGGACTCTGGGGGTGCGCGTGTGGCGAGAAAACTACACCAGGCGGGAGCGTGAAAGTGGCAGGCGGTGGGGGGAGTGAGATCGGACCCGGATGACGAAGGGAGGATGATTGCATCGATTTTTTGTTATTGCCCTGAGGTGACGACGAAGGTAGAGGTTGTTGCTCCCCGGGTGACGTGGATGACTTCCTCTTTTCTTCTGCTAGTTTGCTAAATTTGTTTGCACGCCTCATCCCGAGACTACCGAGCGCGGTCGCAACATGGTCAATGCCACCATTAGCTTTGCCCGGAGGGGAGTCCTTTCGCGACTGAGACTTTGATGTACCCCACGCCGCGTCAGGCGCGTGCAGCGAATTGGTATTAAAAATAGACTGAGCCAACAAAGACGTCTCAGGAGGCGTCCCTCCCGACGCGCTTCGCGGGGGTATCTGAGTCCCTGCGTGACTCGGAGATGCTTGGGCACCTCTATTTTCTGGGGATCCGATCCTCGAAAGTCCTGGTACATTCTTGCTGGCACTGCCACCGTCATGTAAACGTGGAGAAGTACTTGTTGGAACCAACTCTGGTTGTGATGCTGACTTCGCAGCTGGTAAACTAAGCGACACGGCTACAGGTAGCGAAGGAATCTTCGAGGTTTTCATCGCAGATAGCGGAACCGAAGTCGGAGGTGTTGGTGCGTCCTCCTCCAAAAAGGGCCCGCTCGGATGAGTGGACAACCTCTGGCATGACGTGCCAAAGTTGGAATTTTGTGAGCTCGTCGAGCCCGCCGAAAGATGCTGCGGGGTACCCGAATTAAATGGATGCCTTTCGGAGCTAGCAAGCGAAAGTCTTTCGGAAGCGGCAACACCAAAGGAAGATTTCTCCGTATTGGCTGCGCCAAGCGACGGCCTCGCAGAGCCAGAAAAGCTGGCTCGTTGTGACCCAAAACCAAGGACTACTCCATCATTCAGTACATCCCCCCTCGACGATGCCGTACCCAAATTCGGCCTACGAGACCCACACGAAGAGAAACTCGAGGCTTGCGAGGACCCGGCACTCAGGCTAGGCCGTGGAGAGCCAAAATTCGAGCTGACCGATGTGAGAGAGTCGGGAGTTAGCTTGGTGTCATTCAGGTCGGTAACCAAAGTTAAGTCTGTGACGCTTCCCATGGGGTCCACTGGATTGAAGTTGTGCACTGAAGAGCCGCTGGACGACACTTTCGCAGATACCGGATGTGGTGATCCAGCAAGAGAGTGCGGCTGGGATAGGGAATGGGAAGAAGTAGCGAGTATCGGTTGTGCAATTGATACACCCAAAGAATTCGAGCCTAGCGATTGGCTCTGCGAGTGCAGTAATGTAGACGACGATTGCAGATGAGATGACGACTGAGCTAAGGTATTTTGGGTTGCCAATAAAGGTGACTTAAACGATGTACTGCGAGGTCGTGCGAGAGGATCCAATTGAGCAGACGCCAAACCTTCCTCAAGGCGAGAACGTTGAAGGTCAAGGTGTAACTGTGACTGAGCAAGTGTATCTAGGTGAGAGAGTGATCGTCCATCATGAGTGCTGAGAACATCAAGTCGCGATAACGGCGACGACAATTGGGGAAGCGCGTCATATGGAGGGAGAAGTGAGCTCGGTACACCTTGAGGCGAAACGGCAAGGAGAGGGATATTTTGAGACGACTGCGCAAACTTGTCGTAATGGACTTTCAACGGTCTGCCATTGAATTCATACCTACCGAATGGGAAATGGTGAGTAAGTGAATATCACCGATTAACAAGAACGGAAGTGTGGAGCGCAGCACGCTTAGTCACGTTTCCTCGCCTCCGGATGGGCCTCGGGAGAAGAAAAGTTGGCCCGTTCGTGGGGATGGAGCAACGAAAGACATGAAACGTGCCAGGCTAGACGGTCTTACAACTTACCCGTCAAACATTCTCCTTGCGCGTTCCGCTCCGTCTTCTGTTACAAAAGTGACCGTTCCAAAGCCCCGAGATCGGCCATCGGGGCCTAGAGCGACGTCTGCGCGTGTCACGGCACCCGCCGCGCGAAAGAGATCTTTCAGATCCTGCCATTGGATGTGGAAAGGTAGCTTGGGGATCACGTGAGCAATGTAAGGAAAGCATCGTTGCGTATTTTCGATGTGGTGAAAAAAATACATACATTTCCAACGAAGAGGGTGCGCATTCCTGTTCCTCCGCTCAACAACTCACCGTTCCCTGTGAGGCCCATTGCAAACTCGTCGAGATTGTTTAGGGCTCCCAAGACAGGGAGATTAAGCGCTTGCTGTACGAGAGGTACGGAAGCATTGGGAAAGGAAGGATCGACATTTGAATCTGGATCAAGTGGGGCTCCCAGTCTGTCTGGACGAACTTCCAGGACCCGGGTTTGCCAACAATAACCGTTGAACATGTCGATGGCACGACCGGCATCCTCTGCTGTGGCGAGAAGGACGGTGCCGTAGCCACGTGAGCGATTGTCCGGCCCTAGCGATACATCTGCGCGGAGGACAGTCCCGGCGCGACGAAAGAGATCTTTTAGGTCCTGCCATCGGACGCGATATGGAAGCTAAATAGGACGATCGGATGGGTTTTCTCCGAAGGCAAGCGAAAGGCGACATACGTTTCCCACGAACAGCTGAGTACGCGTGTCCCGAGGAGGTCTGTCGACGGAGGAGTGGGAGGAAGTGGCCATTTTGATGATGGCCTCGATATCATCGCTAGTAGGCGTCGATCGGGAGGGAGGCGAGGGGTCTTGGGAAGGCGATGAGCGGGATGGCTGGGGTGGTTCGGGCTTTTGGGAGGATGTGAGAGGACGTATCTGGGTGGAGTTGGAAAGAAGACGCACGGATGTAAAGAGTGACATGCCTTGGAGGTGGAGGAAGGGAGCAAGAAGGAGAAGGCCGGTTCATGTACACGGACGCTCCACAGTGGCAAAAACAGGGTGCACACCTCTACGTCAGACGTCATTTTCCTTTTATGGTAATTCTTACCTAACACCCTCCCGCTCGTCGTCGTCCCCGACGAGCCCGCAGGCACCAGGGCTTTGGGCTCTCAGTCCCCCCACATTCCCTCCATTGCACGCCTGTGATCTGCACCCCTTCGACCCATTCATTGTGGAGCATTAGCCCGCCTCATTCTTCGTCTAATTTCCAAGTCATTGGGCACATGACATGAGGCTATCCAATCCATCACCGCTTATGTCACCACTGGCACCTTTGGTTGCCGAGCAGCTCCCTTCAGTGGTTTGCGCGAATTCATATATTCGAGCTTCATGCTCTCCACACTTTACATTTACCCAATCACAGGGCCTCTCAGGGTTTGGGGCGCTGAACGTGCCCAACGGGCATTAGTTCTGACTCCACCGTCCGAGTCTATCGTCGATCAACTATGTCCCATGAGGCGGCAGACGGAGACTTTCTAGCGCAGCGAACCCTATCAATTGTTACTTCATAACGCGCTCAAGAGAATAGCATGGAACAGGAATCATCAGTTGCGAAACTAGGGTATGCACCGGATTCCGCAGGAACGTAGCTGACAAGCACGCCTCACGAAACAGGAGAAAAGGAGAAAAGGGAATTAAAGCACCGACATTTAATAACGTTCTCCATCAAAGCGGAGAGCATTCTAGTCCGATGGTATATACTTTCAGATCTTTCCAATAAGAAGGTTCTTGATCGTCTCCCGACCCGTGATGCGCACGGTGTGGTATAGCGTTGGGACATCAAGCGTAGATGTAAACGTGTCCGCGAAGCCAAACGGCAACATGAGAGGGATCCATCCTATGGCTCACGTAAGAAAACGGGCCACCATGGATATGATTCTGATAGTTTATGTCACTAACCTCGAGCATATTCCATCGCGAAGCAACCCTCGTGCATCTTATATTGCTTCGCAGTCCCTCGGCGCAGGTGGTGGACATCACCGGGTTTGTACCTCTCCATTTCGAGCGCACCCGGCATGAACGCCCACTGCTCGCCCTTGAGAATGTGAAAGTAATCGTCTGCTGGATGCAATCCAGTGTGTCCCTCGGTACCGAGCGGTGTACCAAAGATGATGAGATACTCTGTAATAGATGCATGAATGATATACATGGCACCCATAGCACCCCCTGCATTGTTCAACACCCATTCAGAGGAGTCAGGGTTGATTACAATCTGGTTGGACGGTTGCGGGAAGGTCGACGTGAGGTTGGTAACGATATGTTGAATCATGCCTTCCATATCGTCCGGATATGTGGCAACAGCGTCTCTCGCGAGTTCATGCAAGAAGGGCGGATTCAGTACATACCACCGATCCTGTAGTATGCGGTTTGACTTCTAACCACTGTGAAAGAGACTCGATGTGTGAATAACTCACCTTGATCGAATCTAGCCAACCACACGCCGCACAAAAGACACCGAGAACCACAGCTCTCAGGATCCATTTTTCAAAACAACTCCCAAAGGATGAGGAAGAGTTGGTCGTAGAACGTGACTTAGACATGGAATGTCGTGAAAGGTGATCAACCTTCGGGAATGTACTGATCAGGAGGAACAAATACGCTGAAAAGCAAAGACCTTTTATTCTTTGCTCCCAATCGAGTAAAATGGTACGACGTCGGGAAATGAAATGAAAAAAAAAAAAAAAAACGGAGGCGAAACGATTTATGCAAATGTGCTCATCGCTGATTCAAGTGCTGTCTTCTTTTCTCTCAGACCTCTCCTTAGAATACTGAGTAGGAACGATTGTAACGGCCTGTCTACGGGAGACTAACCTCTTACCCCCGTCGAGTTCTTGAACCAACCTTCCCGAGCCGAAACTGACAACCGGTAGGCATTACAAGAACGTTCACCCGTTCACCAGGGCGACCTAATCGTAGGAATGTCTGCATGCTGTAGCGTGGCTCAATGATCCAGTGACTGCGGGATGGCGAACATAAAAAATGAATAAGTACTATAGAATACAGTACATCATACACCAGAGAAACCAATAATCTAAATAGAAAAGAACAGAACCTAAACTTCCTGACTCTCCTTCTTGCCTTTTGATGTTTTACTAGGCAGAAGTTCAGGATTGATGAATGGTACGACGCCACCCTGCGAGATAACAACATCGCCAAGGAGCTTGTTCAACCTGAAACCCCTGAATAAGGATGTTTCAGTTGCAGCTGGGTACACACGACTTACTCCTCATCGTTTCGAATGGCAAGTTGCAGGTGCCGAGGCACGATACGTTGCTTCTTGTTGTCACGCGCAGCATTTCCGGCCAGTTCGAGAATTTCCGCAGCAAGATATTCGAGGACGGCCGCGAGATACACTTTAAACCAATTAGCCATTTCTTCCAAGGCACACTGGACTGGGGCTTACCAGGTGCGCCATTTCCTATGCGCTGAGCGTAGTTGCCCTTCTTCAACAGACGGTGCACACGACCGACAGGGAACTGAAGACCAGCCTTGGCGGAACGCGACTGGGACTTAGTGACCTCACCGGAAGCCTTGCCACCCGACTTTGCTTTGCCACCCTTTCCGGACATTGTAGATGTGATTTAGAGATGACTTTGGAGGGTGAGGAGTTGCGTGCGTCGCGGCGAGGGAATGAATATGTGGGCATCGGGAATGTGTACATTTCTCTTTATACTCACGGATTCCGGTGGACAAAATAAGGTTTGCAGATCAACAAAGCGCGACGCGTCAACGCGTCTGACGCGGGTGACAAACACAACCACACGCGTCTCAGGAGGTATATACTTGGCTGCACACAACAAATGAGTCCCCCATACTTCACATATCGCCAGCGCATCCCTCGACTCCCTGTTCAATAACAGTATCTTCGCTATGGTTGTTGCTCCTCCTTCCACTGCCTCCAAAGCCCCGGCCAAGGCGCCCGCAACGAGCAAGGCCAAAAAAGCGGCCAAGACTTCTGGTACACCAGCAGCAGCGGAGGGTGAAAAGAAAAAAAGGCGCAAGGCTCGCAAGGAGACGTACTCTTCATATATTTATAAGGGTGTGTAATTCGTTTCTAGGATTGTTCGCCATCTCATTTCGCTCCAGTCTTGAAGCAAGTCCACCCTGATACGGGTATCTCGAACAAGGCTATGGCTATTCTCAATTCCTTCGTCAATGACATTTTCGAGCGCATAGCCACTGAGGCATCCAGTGGGTCCAGTTTGTTTTTTATGTTTATGACATTGATCTAATCCTGCGATTAGAACTTGCCTCATACTCCAAGAAATCCACGATCGCATCACGGGAGATTCAAACGGCAGTGCGCCTGATTCTTCCAGGTGAACTCGCCAAGCATGCCATCTCCGAGGGCACGAAGAGTGTTACCAAAGTAAGTTTGTGTCATTTTTCAACAAGTTTGATTCTAACTTGTGGTCCAGTTTTCATCGTCCGCCGCCAAATAGATGAAGTACTGTGTAGTTTTATATTTACGGTGGACTTTGTATATTAGTTGTATGGCGTACTTGATCTATTAATCAATCTCTAGCTACTTCAATTGTTATCCATGGTGGAATCGCAGGAGCAATTGATACGAATGAGAATCTGTTAAGCGCGAAATTGACGTGCCCTCCTAATGGCCCACGAGCATCGAGCAATGCCGAATTATGATTTTAGGCCTGCAGTATCGATTTGTGGACAGTGGCAACAATGGAACGACTTTCTCCGTCTCGGACTTTTAGATTGCATCGATTCGAGGCGCAGGGCCACAACCAATACTATTCTGCCATGTTGAACTCGTAATTAGAAGGCCACAAGAGCTCCGAGCCTCGTACTTTGTGCCCCAACAAAAACAGTCTAGGCTGATTACATAATGTCTGAGTTCAATCCGATGGCCGCGTGCAGAACAAAACAAAAAAAGTTAAAAGGGCTTTTTGAAACCTTAGCGCTTAGGCCGCCATCAGTCAGAGATCCGAAACGTCATGGCCGGCCCCCACCGGGCCGTAAATTCATATGGGATCCCGCCGATTTTTCTCCCCTGCCAACGTCATTGGAACGGCGCCCAGTGTCGTTCTCCCAGCAGATTCTGATGCACGCGGCGAAGTACAACTTGATACTATATGATCCAGACCGCCTCGATACGCCAGACAAGTCGAGATGGAGACAGCCATTTTGGTGGTCCGTGACACCGGCTGACGTACCAGGAACCGCGAAGGAGCCCATTGTCTCGAGTCATTCTACGCTCTACGTATTAATCAACTTACCGACGGAGAGATTGGCCCGGACGGCCAAAGGGAGAGTCCAGCTGGAGTGACAGCACTCTTCCTTGGCGTGCAGCCCACCTTTGACAAAATATGATTGCCGAATGCTCGGTTGTGCCCTAGCGCTCCTGACGAACGGACACGATGGTAAGTGACGAGACGGATAACGAACTGCAGTTCCTGCAGTCGGCCAAGAAGCTTGGCGCACGTCCACGCTAACGCCCTGAGTTTGGGGTGGTTTTGATGATAGCGGCGGCGCAACGGGGCATTGGCAAACTCCTTAGACGTGACGCTGCAGTTACTCCCGTACATCCGGGGTTGCCGAACCTTATAGGCAAAAAGGAATCCGTCGGAGACCAAACTTACTCCGTCGTCTGAGGCAAAGAGTCACAGCTGATTCCGAGTCCTTTGGTGGATGGCCCCGTTGATAGCTCTGTCCCCATGTAGTATAATGATTCTTTTTGTTCAATTCAGAATGTATTGCTACGGAGTGGACAATATCCGGAACTCGCCTCAACGTCATTTCAATGGATGAAATTGAAAATGCGGCCTCAAGGTCAAGTAAGTAATAGTACATAGTCACCTGACCTTCTCCCTGATACCAAGTTTAGTTAGACAAGGAAGGACAGGGCTCAAAGTTGGCCAAACTTGCGGCCTTGCCTCGAGGCTTAGATTTCGCCGATTAATTTCGAGCTGCGTAAAACGGGACAACTCGTTCGAGCCCCGGCCACGAGTCTGAGCGGATGCTTATTTACGTGTACTTTCCTTTTACAACCCAACTCATGCTTCGGTGGACCAATTCTGATCCTGCCTCCGTCTCGGCGCCCTTGTCATCACCATACGTCAGGACGAACGGGCACTGCAATGGATGACTTGCTGGGATGTCGCCCGCATATGGCAGATCACCAACGAAAAAAATTCTATCATCCGAATCGATACCTGAGCTCACCCTCTCCTTCGCCGCAATCGGTGTGAGTTCGTGACCCCATCACGGACCTTCCATTCTCTTTACGTTGGACCTGTATGCCTGGCTGTGGACCTCTATTCCACTCTAATCTTCGCGGGAGAAGGCGATTTTTTGGAATACGGTGCCAGTATCCATTCACACGTCAGAAACACCATTGTGACACTCGTTTGACAGGCACGGTACGACAACGGTTAGCTCTTATCCCCTCCCAAAGAGTTGGCCACACGTGTCCTGCTATCTCGCCTATGTGGAATGAAGATAACTTTGGCGCTCACAAATCGGAATTGATACTGCTGATCGATGACCTCACGGGAGCGGGAACGAGCTGTTCGGATCACACGATGGGGTGATGCTGCGAGCAGCACAAAAACATGAGTATTATCAGGGTTTGCAGGGATCGCAAATACTGTACGTATATAGAGCTATATGATGCTCGAACGTCGATCAAGTCAATATAAGGATGTGCTCTGTAACTTAAGTGGTGCTGTTGAAACACTGGAATGCTACTAGGTCTACCAGAGACGACGGAATGGAGGTATTGCCTGAAGTATGTAGTATGATGAGTTAATATCTAATCATGACCTTGAGGACCATATTGTCGTGCTCGTCTTTTCCGCGAGCCAGAAGTTCGAAGGCACGTGCTGTGTCCTCGAGGCTCAAGCGATGTGTTACTAACTTCCCGATATTCTCTAGCTTTCCAGAAGCAAGAAGAGAGAGGGCGTCGGTGTAGGTGTTGGCGTAGCGGAAAGACCCCTGAATGTCGACCTCCCGCAAAGCTGCCGTTGACAGGGGTAACAGAACATTTCGGGTACCCATCCCAACGAGCATGACTTTGCCGCCTGTGACGGCAGCCTGTTTGACAGTCCTCGTAAGCATTCCACATCGGTATGATCAGGGTCTGCGCTTACATGTATTGACATCTGGATACACGGTTCGGCTCCCGTGCATTCGAATACGACATCAAACCCATCTGGAACCTGGAAAGCCGCCAGGGCTTCTGAAACATTTTCTGCGGCGACCCGGAGTTGCTCCTCGGGGTTTTTTGCCTTGTGAGCGATGGACAAACAATGTGTTTGCGAGACGAAACCGTTGTCCTTGGCAAAGTCCAACCGTTGTTGGTTGATGTCAATGGCCATGACCTCGGAAGCGCCATATGTTTTTGCGAGGGCACACGCAAGGATGCCGATCGTGCCGACACCAAAGACAAGAATGCGGTGGCCTTCACGGACTCCTGCGCGTCGGCTGGCGTGTATTAAGACGGAGAGTGGCTCAGCCAGTGCAGCTTCCTCGAAGCTACAGTTATCGGGTAGCCTGTAATGAGGGATGAGACGAGGCCATACGATGGACATGCGCGGAGTACTCACGGATGAAGGACGTGTGCGGGATGGTTCATGCGAGACTGTAGTGTCCCGTCTAGATGCGGAAAAGTCTTGGCACTGCTAGCGAACCGCAAGCCTTTGCAGAGGTTATAGCGTCCAGACTCGCAGTAATTGCAATGCTGGCACATGATTCCTGCCTCGATTGCAACACGTTGATTCGGCACCAGATTTTTCACGCCAGGGCCGACTGAGACGACCACCCCTGCCGACTCGTGACCGAGGACGAGCGGCGCTTGGATGGCGAAGTCACCATTTCGGCCTTCGAGGTAGTAGTGAACTGGAGAAGCATGTAATGAACAACGGCATATGGACCGGAAAAGAACGGCACGCACGGTCACTTCCACACAAGCCCGTCGCCTTTACAGCAATCTGGACATGGTTGTATTGGGGCGGCCAGACGGGACGTTCCTCGACGCGGAGGTCTTTGGGACCGTATAGGACGGCGGCGCGCTGAGTATGGAGTTGTGCAGGAGACATGGAAAAGTAAAAGTGGGTGGAGGATGGCGAAGAGGTGCCATTGAGATACTCTTATAAAGTTTGAAGAGTAAACGATCCGTGAGGAGACTCGCCGGGAGGAAATATTACGACTGCTCAAAACGGAGCACTAGATCTTGATCGGTCCGGACCGTTCTCCGAGATGTGTCAAGTCGCGCGATGACATAAAGCCGTCACACCCATCAAGCTTCCCGTCACGTTGCTCCCGATTTCTATTTCGAGTTCTATTCCCCAAATTTGACACACCCTGTTTTGGACGTTCGACGGAATTTTCCGGTCCAGATATTTTCCCCCTTTGCTGCTGTTATTTTTCGCTGCAAAATGGACGGCTGAACGAGCATTTCTTTCATATTCGGAAGATCGGTCCATCTACCGATCAGCGGGGTAGATCAGGCGGTCCCCTGTTGTGCAGGAGGCAATCCTGTGACATGAATTTAAGACAGGCATGCAGGGTGCTGTACTACCTCATGGATCCCACACCTGCCCTCCCGTCGTCCAAGCTGTTCGACTTGTCTGGTCAGAATGTTCTAATCACTGGAGCCACCAGAGGTAGCGTCCTCCTCATTGCTCAGATATGACTTTTCCTGAATACTCGTTCTTCTTCTCCGTTTGTACACTGCCACGCTTTCTTTTGATGGACCTTCAATTCTATGAATCAAGGCATTGGTGCTGCCTGCGCCATAGCATTGGCAGAGGCCGGTGCCTCCATTTGTCTGGTCCAGAGAGACACGCCATCAGGCCGTGAACCGAACACGGCCACCGCGGACGCCATACGTGCTCTCGGATTCAAAGTGAAGATCGTCAATTGCGACCTCGCAGACCTGGACGCAGTCCGAGGACTCTTCGAAAAAGTGCTCGAGATCATGGGTGGCGATATTCACGTTCTCGTCAACTGCGCTGGCATACAGCGGAGATCACCGAGTGTCAGCTTCCCAGAAAGTGACTGGGATGATGTATGTTATCTTCACATTGCCTCCGTGACCAATCTCGTCCTTCCCGTCTCATATGATCAAATTCGCAAACGTCTTTTGACTGTTAACTTCTTAGGTTCTCAATGTAAACCTTAAATCAGTTTGGTTACTGTCGCAAGCAGCAGGACGCCACATGGTGCCTTTACGGCGAGGGAAGATAATCAACTTCTGTTCTCTTTTGACTTTCCAAGGCGGCATTACTGTTCCTGCGTATGCGTCCGCCAAAGGGGCGCTCGGGCAGCTCACCAAAGCCCTCAGCAACGAATGGAGTCAACACAACGTCCAGGTCAATGGCATATGCCCAGGTTACATCGCTACAGACATGTGAGATATCTTCAATATCCTGTCCTTTTGTCTTCGCAGTGCGACGTGTGCTTGGGCGCGTGACTTGCGTTGCGATGTGATTGGGGACTTGTTGTCAAACAACTGAAAAAAAAATCTTATCGCGGGCTTAACTATCCGCTGAATGGTTCTTTTCCTAGGAACGAGCGGCTCTTGGCAGACGAAACACGGTTCAGACAAATTTCAGAGCGAATCCCAGCGGGGCGGTGGGGCGATCCTAAAGATTTCGCAGGACCTGTCGTTTTTCTGGCGAGCAGCGCTAGTCAGTATATTTGTGGAGAGCTTTTGGTTGTAGACGGGGTGAGTCACTCCATCCTTGGCAATAAATTATGGCGGACATGATCATTGACCATACACCAGGGATGGATGGGTCGCTGATCCTATGTTATTGAAATATTACAACGATGTCCTTCGTACATAGAAATGTCGCTGACTCGTAACTTGTCGATATTTAATAAATATTCGACACGGCTCTTACAACGTTCTTCTTGACGTATATGTTCGCTGGTAAAGGGCGGCGACCCGGATGCAGTCAATAATACAAATCTTCCGAATGGAGGGATATCTATCCCGATCGGGGGATAAAGGTCTTTCCGGTCACTTGAATGGACCACGTCGCCGTCAGGGTGTGAAGTACTATGTATTGTAATTCCTGGAACCGCTTGATCGATTATCAACGTTTCAAGCTCGAGTGGTCCTGAGCTAACCCGATTCAACCAGCTAGTTGAATACTGAGTCCGATTCACGGCGAACTTTTGGCACTAGGACTTCTTGGTCTGGTTATGAGCGTTTATGGCCGGGCCGCCCGTCCCGGGCGAGAAAGCCATATCGATTGCACATGGACCACCCAAATCCAGTCAACGCACCCTCACAGCAACACAGTGTCTCGAGTGACTACTACCCAGCCAGTTCTACCGCTTCCGAGGATAGCATATCACACGTCGGATCGCTATGCAGCCTTCTTCGGCATGCAGGCGCGGCGTTCAAGGCCCAGGATTATTGCTTCCTGTACGCTCTTCCATGCTTTTCTGGCCCAAAATGGAACTGATCTTGATCGGAAAATTGCTACATAGTCGCATGTTTCCGAAGCTCTATCAGCGACGAGATAGATGTAATGTGACGGGCGCGACATTGTCACCGCAGGTCACCTGCTCATCGACAGAATGACCCTAGTTTCAAAGCATACGGCGAGGGTTTTTTCATTGTCCGAATGGGGATCGACAAGGGCTTGTAAGGTTCGAAGAGTGACTGCTGCGAGTGGTCGTGGGTGCGTCATTCAGTTCTCAGTGACGGTTGAAATCCGGAGGTTTTCCCTGAGTGGCAAGTGATTCCGGTGGGAATCAGGCGTGCAGGAAAGCACATGGAGTGCGACTGGCGGCCCACCGTGTTCCGCCCCTCAACACTAGTGCGAAGAGCAACATCAGAGAAATAAGACCTTGCGAACTTTGCGGCGATGTGGCCATACCGAGAAAACCCCTCAAGCGATTCGACGCCTCTGATATGCTGTTTTTGTCTCAAAACCGTGGATTATTCCCATTGTATCCATTATGAGTTCTGTTTCGTGCGCTCCAATCGGCTGTCAAGTACTATTCTTAGTAAGTTATCCCCTGATATGAAAGCTTTCGCTCAAATTAAACAATTTACCCATCAAATTGGACGAATGCAAGCAGGTTGGCGAGACAGTCCAGAATCTTTATGCCCCACGTGTTTGTGGAGACGGCGCCCTGACATCACCTGAGCGCTGCCAGTGGTCATGTGTTATGCATCGGTGGGCTCACTTGCCTGGCTAATCCATCGCACAGGTGATGCGTGTGCAATGTCGCTGACCCCGTTACAAACTACTCCGGATGGAGGTCAATCGGGGAACATGCAACCGGGGAGGTGGTTCGGTCCTTCAAGCCATCACAGGGCACACGGTTCGAGATAGGCTGGAAACTGCGCCCACGCTGAACGCTGAGTCGTGATGGCGGCTGGGTGCTGTCTCAACTTGTTCACGAACGGCCTCCGAAACATCCTCCCATCAGTGGACCGTACACGCTTGCCAATGAAGTTAATGACCGCCACCTTCGCGAATACGTGCAGAAGTCATTATCGTATATATAGTTGGCAGTGATGAATCCTCGAAGCGAGTGCTCGTCGTTGCGCTAACCGAGCCACGTGCCTGAGCGCGATCATCGCGTGGCTTGAGATCTGGAACGTTGAGGGGGCGGTTGTACGAGAGTGTTCTCGAGGAAACTTTACGGCAGTGAGATCGACCGATTTCATTGATGAGCCAGGCCACGACATCCTGGGCTGCAGTCTGAGAGAACGGAAGAGTTGCCAACGCTGTCAATATCGGATTCGACCGCGCCACGGGCCATCCCGAACTTTCCGACTCGCAAGTATGTAACAACAAAACCTAATACCGCGCCGACACATCTGGCTTCTATCATCCATTTAGCAATACGGTGACTTTGTATAGCCACTAGTACTCATTGTCGACTACTGCAAGGGGATTGCTAATGTACATACCGCACAGATTTGGAAAGTTCGAGCCAGTCGACGAGAAAGCTGAATCCTCCGCTCCAAACTGATCCGCGCTGGGCTCCCTCGGAACACACCAACCAAATGGGCAGTGTTGAGTGTTCGTTCATGTCATCCGCGGCAGATGATAAGGGATGTTCTAGATCATGCCTTCACCACGCGGAAATGACTCGCGGTTCGTTCATTTTATGGGTTACGTTCCTGAAACAAGGCTGTCACTTATTAGGCTCTAGGCTCTCCCTCGATCCCTAGCCTGGCGAACTCCTCGAGTGTCGGAGTCACTCGAGTAGCAGTAACAGCTTTCTTGGGGGAAATCGCATGTCGTTCGCCTGCTGACAGTGCTATCTCTTTCATCTTCCTTCCACACATGATCTTGCTAAGTCGGGATATCTTGGCTGCTGTCTTGTGAGAGTTAGGTGAGCTCTACGTCTTCATTTTCGGCGGGGGTAGTTTCTACACAGCGTGCCCTTTTCGGGAGTGCACCTTGACATCGGAAGTCATCGCGTCTTCACCGTTTACGCGTCCCTTACTTACCTAGTTTGTAAGCGCTGCCTTGTTGATGCATATTGATTGCCACTTATCACTACAACAACCACGACGGTTCAGTCCGTGACCGCACTTGAGTCTGTGCCTTGCCAGGAGGAGAAAATAGCATGTCATGAGATCACACACCCAGTGTTTGGTCTTCCGTGGCAGGCCCATATGACAGTGCATTTCCAAAACACAACATATTATTTTGGTGAAATGTCATGTGGGCCATGGAAGATAGCAGGGGACAAGAACTTGAACTAACTCATTTGAGTCGGGGGTAACTCTTGGCGGACCGATGACCGACTAGGAGTTTCCCGGGCCGGTTACCGCACATGTCGCATGGCACGCTGAACGATAAAACATGGTCATTCATTCGTTCTTGCGCAAATAACCCACCATGCCATGTGGTTCTCCCTGGAGTAGACCAGCTCTCCTACTTTCTTGTCCCCATTGGGTTGCTCACTCCTGGGCGGTTTGTATCTCCGGGCGAGATCTATCGAGGGCGGCCGAATAAAGAACACAAACACCCGAGTTGCCTTCGGCCGACCTATCATTAATATTCTGGATGCGCGACTCCACCTCCGCTTCCTACCTCCGCTGCGCTGTCACTCTTTTTGTCAACCATTGACCAGACATCACCCTCTCCCCGACCGTGTCGGAAGGGCTCCAGATTGATTAAGGCTGCTGCCAGCCCACATCGAGATTTGGTTATCGAGATTATACGCTGGGACCCGGAAGGAATGTCCCTTTTCGAGCCCCACGCGAGCGATTCGGCCGTCTGAAGTACCGTGTCTCTCCTTCTCACCCGGACGGTGCACTGCCCCGATTCCGCCCGAAGGTGCTTACGCATCCCTATGTTCTCATGAGCATCGCTGCGGTGCAATGTATGGAAAAACCTGCTATATAAATGCGAACAACATCGATCTAAGCCTGATGATCGATAGTCACGCTTGATCCTCAAGGTCCTGACGATAGTCACTAGCCCATATTGAAATGGAGTTGTGTCAGAACGCCGTGTCAGTCTCACTGAGCATGATTCGATCCGACGTAATTCCTTGGATGCATGCCATATCCCCGTATGCATGGATGTTGCGACGCTTTACGTCCAGAATCCTTGGTGAGTGACTCGGATGCATGCGAACCACGGCTACGGCCGGCGGCGGGGAATGATCGGACCTCTATTTCGGTGATCATACCGATTCAGACTGAACTTGATCGAGTGGATATCCTCTTCAGATCAGGAACCCATATTTGTCATGAAAAAATTGTTCTTTTGAGTAAAAAAAAGTGATGCACCGAGTCTAGCTAAGGAGTCGCCAGTTGCGGAGTTTCTCCGTACTAATCCGCTGAAGCTAGTGGTCCTGACGAAGGTATCGGTTTACAGGAGCGGGGGTTGGGCGACGCGATGAGCTGGTGGTTCGCACCACCGGTGTATAGTTAACAGGCGGATTTTTCGGTTCCGGGGTCCAGTTATATCAGCAAGAGTCGGCTATCATATTTCTTTGAGGACCGCGTTGCACTTTGACATTCCCAAGCTCGGTCGTTCCTCTTGGTATGCCTCAATACCAACTGCCAATTGCTGCATCTCTAGCAGCTACCGGTGTTGGGAGCATCCTCGTCTTCGCTCTCACCGCACGGCCCCAGCAGCAAAAAATTCGGCTTCCAACATCTGATGAGCAGCACGAGTCCCTCTTACACGACCCTTTTGACGTGACACGTCCAGAGGACTTCGTCGACGGCTATCCAATTGATGAGGTAGCTTTCTGGAATAAGGCAAGCACCTGGCGCGCGTCTTACCCAGTCTGCCTCACTTATCTCCGCTCCCATGCCATTAGGTTCGCCTCTGGAAACTATTGGTCTCCGTTCTCCTTGCTGCGGTCCTTGTTCTTCAGTCTGTCTGTCTAGGATGGACCATTTCAACCGGCGAGGGCAACAGCAATTTGACCTATGCCCTGCACGCCGCGTATGCCTTCTATCTCACTGCCATCGCCAGTCGTTCTGTTTATCAGAATACAACTGAACATCATTCTGAGTCGCTAATTCACCTCGCGGTCTTGACATTCGTGCCTACGACACTCCTTTTTGCTGCTGCCCTCTTGCCGACCACTCAACCCATCAGTCTATCTGTACTCCAGAATTTCCCCGCGATGCTTGGAATTTGGTATACGGTCATTGTCCTGTACTTCATTGCCACTGTCATCGCTTTCACCATTCCCATGGGTCCAGATATGCACTATCCGTCCGAGACCCTCTACTCCGACAAGGTCATCAAAGCAGCAATGAATCACGACGAAAATAACGTCAGTGGTGTTGTCGGAGCTTCCGTTTGGAGTCATCTGTTGTTCAATTACACCACCAAAGTGGTCATGCTTGGATATACCTCGGAGTCTCTGGAGATTGGTGACTTGCCGGTCGTTCCAGCAAACATGCGAGGCACTTACTTGTATACTTCCATGCGGCGTACCATTCGCACCGTCAAGTGGGGTCTTCGATGGTGGCGACCACGTGTGGGGTCCGGTTGGGAGCTCGCGTATAGGCTTTGCAGAGTCAATGCAATGCACCTCACCACGTTGGCGCTGTTGGCTGCGTTCTCTGCCGTTCTATTCTACGCGCCGCCATTGTTCCTGAGAAAATTGGTTGTATATCTAGAATCGGATCCCGACCGAGAAGATCGTAGCTGGGGTTGGTTCTATCTTGCGGGCATGGTGTTTTCAACTGCGTTCGTGGACATCAGTAAGACACCTTCACGAGCTCACCACGAGACGTTGATGACTAACGATCGAATCAGTAACTGGCCAGCTTTGGTCTGTTGCCACAACCAATGTCCAAGTTCGACTCAGAATCCAATTAAATACGACTCTATTCGGCAAGACTCTGGTACGCAAGGACGTAGCATCATCTTCCAGTACCACGGATACGTCCAAGGCTGGCGACAAGCAGAAAGGCAATGATGATAAGGACGCGGACGATGACTTTTCGAGCAAAGCGCAAATCATGACGCTCATGACGACAGATGTGGACCGCGTCAGTGACTTCTCGTGGCACATGTTTACTCTAGTCGGTGCGCGAATCTATTCTGTTGATTACCAGACCCTTGCATTGCCACTAACGTAGCCACGTAGATTCTCCAATCGAAATCGCCATCGGTACCTGGTTCCTTTATAATCTGCTTGGCGTGTCATGCTTCGTTGGCCTTGCTGTGATCTGCTTATTTTTACCTTTGAACCATTATGGTGGTAAGGTGGTTGTTAACGCTCAGGAGAACCTTATGAAGACTCGTGACGAGCGCGTGGCTTTAATGAATGAGGTACGTGAGATTGCAGAAACTTCAACGTGTTCCTTTGTTGATAAGTACCGGTCAAGATTCTGGGTGCGATCCGTATGCTAAAGGTGATAAAGTTTCAATTTACAATCGTGCGTAAGACTAACGTTCGCGCTTAGTTCATGGCCTGGGAACGCAGTTTCGAGAAAAGGGTGATGAAAGTCAGAGAAAGAGAATTGAAATATCAAAAACTGAGTTACATGATCGAGCTATTGTTCAATGTGCTATGGTATCATCTTATTGCTTCGTCATTAAAGGGTGGAACGTTGACGCTGCCGCAGGGATGGTTCACCAATACTGGTCACCATCGTCTCCTTTTGGCATTTCACAGTCATTCGTGGGCAGACGCTAACTCCCTCGATTGCATTCACTTCGGTGAGTCAGCTTGCCACTATGTACCTATTCACTGATTGAATGTTGTTGGTCATTAGATTCTTGGTGAGTGGCAGTTCGAACGTGTCTCCCAGACCTCTGATACCCGATATCTGGCCAGTCTTCAATGAGATGAAGTTTGCTTTGAATGCCCTTCCAGAGACATTCATCAACATGCTCCAGGTGAGAGTAACGACACTTCATAGCCAACTCAACCGAATAGCAATCTTTGTAGGGATTCGTCTCTCTACGCCGTATTGAAAAGTATCTTCATGCCACGGAGGTCAAACCTGTTCCTCCTCTGGATTTACAGTCACAGCAAATCGCACTCCAAAACGCAACAATCACTTGGCCACAGGATCGCCTTCAGCAAAGTGGCAGCGTTACACCATCCGTTGCGGGTACTCCTAGGGCTAAGTTCGTGTTGTTGGATCTTGCTTTGTCTTTCCCTGAAGGCGAGTTGTCTTTGGTTTGCGGGAAACTGGGGAGCGGAAAGACACTGTTGTTATTGGGTGCGTGTTACTGTGAAAGTCACCGTTTTGTGCGTTCCTGATGTCAAAATTTGCTTAGCACTTCTTGGCGAAGCAGACATTCTAGCTGGTCAAGTTGTATGTCCCAGATCTCCCCCTGATGTCCTTGCAAGTTTCTCGGAAAAAGCAGCTGCTCCCGAAGACTGGGTTGTCAAAGGCGTCTGCGCTTATGTCCCCCAGGCAAGTGGATACTTTTTTGACCGCAGAAACTCTAATATCACGTTGACAGACCGCGTGGCTTCGGAACGCCTCCATCAAAGGTAACGTTATACACCGCTTGCTGATTGGGTTTAGAGCTAATCGGTCTACAGACAACATCCTTTTCAACCTTCCTTATGACGAGGAACGGTACCAGAAGACCATCCAGGCTTGTGCGCTTGAGAGCGATTTTCTTATTTTGGAGGATGGAGACGAATCCGAGATTGGGGAACGTGGTGTAAGTTCGTTTCTATCGTCCAATTTGCCATGTTCATCCAGACGGCCTTGTAGGTTAACCTGTCCGGAGGTCAGAAAGCTCGAGGTAAGCCCGTCCTCACATCCAACATTACTGGACTTAAGGTTTGTTTTTCCAGTCTCACTGGCTCGTGCCGTATACTCTCGAGCATCTACCCTGCTTCTCGACGATGTTTTGTCTGCGGTCGATGCTCACACCGCCCAACATCTCTACAACGAATGTCTCCAGGGCGAGCTTGTTCGCGGTCGAACCGTCATTCTGGTTTCTCACCACGTCCAGCTGTGTGCCCCCGGTGCCAGTTATGTCGTTGCTCTTGATAATGGCTCTGCAATATTCCAGGGCGATCGAGACTCATTCATGGTTTCGCCTGTTATGTCGGCGCTCGTACACGCCAACACGGGTGAAGCAGACGAGAAAGATGTAACGGTGTCTCCCGCCGTTGAGCAGGTCGAAAGACAGTTTGAAACAGCGGAAGCCTCCTCAGAACCGATCTCCGAGACGAGTTCCACTGTTTACACTACCGAAGAGAGCAAACCAGAACCAGAGAAGAAAAAACCTCCACGCAAGCTAATTGAGGAAGAAAAGCGCGCCGTCGGCCATATTAGAAGGGATATCTGGGAGACCTACATCAAAGCATGTGGAGGGTATAAGTACTGGCTCATTTTTGGTCTTGCCCTCCTGCTCGGAGCTTTGAGTCCGGTTGTGGAGAATTGGTGGCTGAAGTTGGTTTTGAATCTACGTCGCAAAGTGATTTGACGATGCTGATGCCCCTTCGTCAGGACTTGGTCTGGAGCCGATCCTGCTGAAGCTCTCCATAATGGGCCAGTATATTATATTGCTATCTATGCTGCGGTACGTTCACCATGACCCATACTGAAGCCTTTTCTGATGCTGGTACTAGGTTACAATATTTGGTGAGTGCAAGGATATGGAGGTCTTCATCAATTAAATACATCTCCCCAGGGCTCTTCCTGAACGTCTTCCGATTCTATATTCTCTGTGGGTAGTGTTACCGTTTACAACGATCAAAACTGACCGCGTTGCGCAGACTCTGGTTCTATCAATGCATCAACCATTCTTTATAAGAGTAAGAACATTGTCACAAGGATGTTGCTCTTACTCATGCGGAACAGGGCTGTTGGAAACCATCTTGTTCGCTAACATTCGCTTCCATGATACCGTCTCCCGTGGCCGCCTTCTGAACCGGTTTGGCAAGGATTTCGAAGGTTTGGCTGCGCTCCAAGTTCTGGAGCACTCCTCATTATTTATTTGCGTCTAGGAATTGACAGTTCTATGTCTGATAACTTTGGGCGTAGTATCGTCTATGGTCTGGCAGCGTTCACGACCATCATCACGATTAGCATCGTCGGCGGTCTTCCTTTCATCCTTGCGGCTTTGATCATCGGCTATCTTTACTACAACGGTGAGGAATCCTGAGTGACCTTTGGTCAGTTTGACTGACAAGCCTTCAGTGGCCAAGGTGTATGGTCAAACAGCACGAGACATGAGGCGTCTTGGTAGGAGCTACACACGTTTATTAAATTTCGAGATCTAATCTGGCAATCTAAAAGACTCCGTGACTCGGTCACCATTGTATTCCATCTATGGCGAGACCATTGCTGGCGTTACGATCTTGCGTTCCTTCGGAGCGTCATCGAAGTTCTTGCGTGATATGATCCGTTGTGTTGATACGGTGAGTGACTCGCCGATGACTGCATCGTATGCTCACTCCGTACTCCGTAATCAGAACTCAAACCCATATTACTGGATGTGGGGAGGTGGGTCTT
>JBBPLL010000216.1:0-43499 GCA_038089755.1 Leccinellum rugosiceps | reverse complement strand
ACGATTTGTGGAATGTCGAGGTTCGTCCAGGTTGGCCAGACCGTGGGGGTTCCATCGACAGAGAGAGAGAGAGAAGAGAGATCGATAAAGAGTAGAGAGCTTGGTGATTTCAAAAAGATGAAACCCGCTGACTTCCTAAAGGGCCCGGGAGAATCGAGAGGGTTCACGGTAGGTCACACAGAAAGAAATGGGTAAAGCTCTGTTGTGTAAATCCTCCCGAACATGCAACGATACGTCTGTCCTTATATACCCTGCGTCGTCGACCGTTCCTCAGCTGAGACCAAGCCGCTCTGCGCATGGGCTTGTTTTGATTCGGGAATGACTAAGCTTCCGTATTCGTTACACTGCGCCTCCCGCGCAAGCCTGTCGGGCGCGCACGAGGTCGCGGAGCGGTCTGAACGGATTACACTGGCGGCTTCGCGACATTCATGCGCCTTGATCTAAATTTGACGCTACTACATGGCGTCCGATCGAAAGGCTAATATATACGTACATATATACATTACGGTCGACATGTCGAATCCAGGTTGTTGCTGCTCTTCGAGGAAACGCTGAGGGTCATTGTACCTAACGGAGACGAGGGTCCAAGTGAACTGCAGGAGAACTGTTTTGGGAGGTATTGTTCCTGGGGTACGCTTAGCGCGCAAGTAAGAAGTTGCAATTCAACTCGGAGAGTCGGAGTGCATGTGCGACTAGTGAAGGCGGTCCGAGCGGAGCGTTTGTGGCGTCGAGACGTGCTAGTACATGCTTGACCGTCGGTATCTGGACACAGATGCTCGTTGTCCGCTGATCTGAATCTGACGGCACTCTTTTGTGTATGGGGCTTGGGCGAAAGATTGATACATACATACACATGTATCTCGAGACGGACGCCCCTCGCACACTCTTCGAAGAAACGAGGTAGAGACAACTTAGGATCTCCAAGTTACCTCCACTAGTTTCTCGAAAGGGCGACCCTATGCACCGATAATAGCGAGAGCGGTAGAGCAGTCCAAGCAGAAGTAGCCTGCTTTCCGACTCGTATGACGTTAACGCGCGCTGACAGCAGGTGATCTGGATCTGACAGCCAATACAATGCTGTATACAGCATTCGACCGAAAAGCTAATGCGCACGCACACTCGCTTCTCTATGATGACAAGTCTCTCGCATCATACGTATCTGGATTGTTGCTTTTGATGAATCCTGGTGGTTTCGTAGTAAAAATTTCAAAAGAGGCATCCAAGCAGGGTGCGCTAGTATGCAGGACACATACATAGGAAAGAGGGCTCAGAAGCGCAGAGACGACTCGGACCTGTTACAGCCATCGAGCGATTTGAGCGGAGCGTTTGTGACGTCGGCACTGACAGTCGGCCTTTGGACATGGATGATTGCACACTAAATCGATTAGAAAATCCGATGTTTTTGTCTACGTGGCGTTTGACTGAAAGAGGTTGATACATACGTATAGGCATGATTATTTCTCGAGACGGACGTTTCTTACACTACAGCATATCTGGGTTGCATCTGCTGTTTGAGGAAGCCCGGTGTGGCGTCGTAGCGAAGATTTCTTTTACCAATCGACTGTTTGGTAAACCGCGCCACTGACAAATTGGCAACGATGCACGATACTGCACGAGGCATTGCAAGGACATCGCGGATGTAAGAGTGGCGAGAGGCGAGGCGATTGAGTTGCAGTTATTGAATCGATCGTCTCTCTGTTTTCCATCATGCAGAGCCGCGTTTTCAAATTTCAGCGGCAACGAGGCCGATCCAGGTTCCAGGGTTAACTTCTTACTTCTATGTAGAGACAAGGAGTCGGCGTTAGTGCTGGACGGTTGGACGGAAGATTACCATAGTCAAGTTGGCCAAGGACTAGACGGCGCGATGGATATTGGCATGCCGATAGCGGAGCTCGACGGATAGAACTGGGAACGGAGAAGACACGATAAACTCTGGTAGAGGATGGTTCGGCAGATCGGCAGACCCCGAATCGCTGAATTTCAAGCTCAGCGCAATTCGCAGTAGCACCGCGCCGAGGATTCCGAACGAGTTGACCGTTGAAAATTGAAATATGCTCAGTTCGCCGAACACGATTTATTTCGACGGGACTTTGTCGATCTCGCAGAGAGGGATCTGCTTTTTATAATATCGTTCCACTCTGCGGCGTCCGCCACACCACATCCTCGTTGCCATGCAGTTCCTGCCGTCACTGGACGTTTCTTTTTCTTAGTTGGATGTTCCGTTTCTTGGCTTACCGTTCCAAGAGAGCTTTATTGCTTGTGATCTCGGGCACGACTGCAATGCGGGTCGTGATCTGGAGTTGCAGTCCCTTGTGCCGGTTCTGTTTCCAAAGGAACCTCGGGGGCCTTCGCAGCCCAGCTCTGAAAATCGATCAAGGAACCCGGTGCCTTGCTTGAAGGCGCGGCGCTTCATTATCACCGCCGTTTTGGGGGTGGTCGTTGCACGGGTGAGCATTCCTATGGTGATTTGACATATTCTATTCTGATTTACGCTGAACGAATTCAGAGTTCGAATATAGACAATCTGGGCACGCGTTGGTGTCCTGGAGCTCCCCCGCAATGCCATGTGGACGCTGCCCGAGCCATGGTGTGCCTTTTCTGTACAGAACGTGCAGACTTCGACCATAGTTCTCTTGGTGCATGCTGGCATTTCATAAGGGCTGGCCTGGAGCGTCAAGTCGTCCGCAGTCCCGCGCACGGTGAGCGATAAAGTCACCGAATGTCACGGCTCGGCGTGTTTAGGTCCTTTGGGGTTATAGCAAAAAACACTCGATCGGGAAACGAGATCGACTAAGTCGAGAGAGATGACGTCCGGTCAAATGTTTGGCGGGTGGAATCCTGTGACTATTGTTATGATATGTTTTTGTCACGCCTCCGAGGAGATGCATATAAAGGTTGCTGTCTTCTTCATTTCCCGAACATCCTTCCACCCCCTTCAAGGCTCCATTCTGCACCGGCGCAGGACACTCTCCGTTCTTGACTCGCTATGGATTCAGCAACGACACTCTCCCTTTCTTGGATATCCCACAACGTCGCCCTCGCCTCCGTTTGCATCTTCCTATTCTACTTCGTCGCGCATGCGATATACCAGCTCGTCTTTTCTCCTCTCAGCGCAATCCCCGGTCCCTGGTACGCGGCGGTGTCCGATTTATGGATGACGACGCACGTTCTCCGCCTCCAACAATGCATGATCAATCACCGCTTGTTTGAGGAATACGGCCCAGTTGTCCGTATCGGTCCCAACAAGGTCATATTCAAAGACATTACTTCGATGCGAAGCATATACTCGGTTCACAAATTTGACAAGAGCAAGTTCTACAAGAGTCTACTTACGTTTGTCATCTGCCTTGTGTACCCCCGCGCTTCTGCTGACCGATTCCTCTATAGGAATGAGAACAACCATGCGTAAGAACTGTTCCTTGATCATTGCGCATATATACTTATTTGACCGCAGGATGACCACCCTGGATCATATCGGACACGCGGTGCGACGAAAGGGGTATGCGCAGAACTATACTCCGGCGAACTTGGCTCTGTTCCAGACAGAGGCAAACGACCACGTCCTGGAACTCGTTGCGGTAGGTTGCATTTGATCCGTTTTGTTTTCCCTAGCCTCAATACCAATCAGGCTCTCGAACACGTCGGGGGTAAATATCCCCTGGACTGCCTCGCGCTGTTCCGCCACTACATGGTCGATGTTATCATATCTTTTTCTCACGGCTATCGCCAAGGCGCACTCAGCAAGTGGATTCTCGGTGGGACGGATCCGATTGCGACTGCTATCTCTGACTTCCCAAAGAGAGGGATCGTGGTAAGTTTGGTTCAAGATGCGTGGGGTGCATGCTGACTGGGCGTTTAGCGAAGCACGTTCCCTTCTTGGATATGGAACTTGGTTTGTCGTATCCCGAACCGCAGGTGGCGTCAAATTTGCGACTCTGATAAGATCATGGGCGAGGTTTGTGGTTCACGTTTTATCGAGCGGTCGCGCTAGTCCTGATTCACGCAACGACTCAGTTTGTTGGCGCTCGAGTGTATGAAATGCGCGCCAAAGCGGAAATGTCGGATTCGGAGAGGAATACATTGTTGCAGCGCCTTCTCGAGTACAAGTATTCGCCCGAGCAACAGATGCCAGACCACGACGTCATTTCGGAAATGATGGGACACATGTTTGTCGCTTTATTTAAGCTTTATCCGCTGTATAGATCTAAATGTTGCTCTAGGATCGCGGGTTCCGATACCACTTCGAACTCTTTATCTTACTTTTTCTGGGAGTTGACCCGCAGGCCGGACATTTTGAGCAAGTTGCAGACGGAGCTCGATCAAGCCATGCCTGATGCCCATGTTGTACCAGACTTGGCTGTCCTTCAAAAGCTTCCGTACTTGAATGCGTTTATCAAAGAAGGTAAAGTGTTTTTGTTGGATATGTTAAACGCAGGGAATTGAAGTCGTATAGGTTTCCGATTGTACGCTCCAGTACCCAGTGGTCTTGAACGCGTTGTCCCTGCATCTATCTCCAAGAACGGTTCCTTGGATGAATGGTTTGATCTAATGGGTTATGCTCTACCCCCGGGAACAGTAGTTGCGACGCAAAGCTGGTCAATGCACCGTGACCCCGCCGTCTTTCCCTCTCCGGATAACTTTATACCCGAACGATGGCTTCAAGAGGCAGACGCCACTGAGAAGATGGCGCAGTATCTGATACCTTTTGGGATAGGAAGTCGCCAGTGTGGAGGGATGAATTTGGCTTACATGATGCTCAGAATCACGGTTGCGACGCTAGCACGGAACTTTAACGTCACGGCCTCCCCCGAAACTGACGAGAGAAGTATGGAGATCAAGGACGCCTTTGTGAGATTCCCGCCAGGTTTATTGTGGGTTTGTGGTGCTTAATACCGTCGACCTAGGTTATCTTCCCAGCTGCCATGGAATGCAAGCTCGCCTTTCACCCCCGCAACTAATCAGCGTCCTCGTGACACCCATTCTACACCTACGACCTCATGAACATGTTATTCTGTCTTCCCTTCATCTTTTCTCTCGTATCTTAGGCGCTTTATAATCAACCTAATATTTGTTTTGATGTACTATCTTTGGTCCCGCTTTCGTTGTTCCTGATTTCGATGCATTTGAGGTTGTTTTTGATATGACGAAGGAGTTATAGATACCCAGTTGGCAGGACCAAGAATGTTGTAGCCGCATTTCAATTAGATATTAGATTCTTTTCACTTACTTCGCGGCGACTCGATGATGGTACCTCAATAGCGCCCGATGGCGCGAGGTCGGCGACTCGGCAACGCGTTTGATTGACTCTACTTTTCTTCTATTCGGTTCCCAACCTTGTTGAAAACCATGACAGCAAACCCTGCGTCGCCGGGCCTCAAAGCTCCTGAATCTCAAAATGTCGAGGACAATGAACAGTTACCGCAGCCGACTATTACAGAACGTCTTCGAATCATGTTCTCCACAAGTGCAAGTCCAAAAAATGAAGCGAAACGGGCCATGAAGAGTCGGCATTTGATGATGATTGGTCGGTTATTTGAAATTATCCTTGTTGTCACTGACACCATGTACCGTACGTGATGTTGTAGCCATTGGTGGGACGATCGGGACGGGTATATTTTTGAGTGCAGGATCGGTGAGCAAATTCCAGGTCACGTTTCACGTTTTCTTATGATCAATGTCGTCGAAAGGCGATTGCGCTGGCTGGACCTGGGAGCGCCTTGTTGTCGTACGTGGTCGTGGGGGTGTTTGTGTATACGGTCGTGATTACGCTGTCAGTCTGGCTTGTGTGCTGAAAAGTGTTTCCTGATGCCATTTGTCTTCGCCCACCCTCCAGCGGCGAAATGTCAGCCATGTACCCGGTCTCTGGCGCTTTCTCCACGTTTGGGAGTCGGTTCGTATCGCCTGCGCTTGGGTTTACGCTAGGTGTGTAGACACGTCGTCTGGTGTTGCGAGTCTGGAAGTGGGGCTAATCTGAAAGTGAAATAAACATAAAATAGGTTGGAATTACTGGTTACAATGGTCCGTGAACAGTCAGGACTGACGGAAGCAAAACTTATTTTCTTCGCATTACAGGAGCCTGTCTATACGTGAGTACACAGCACGGCATCTATATGCACATACGTGGATGGTATTGGACTGATGTGAACCGCTTGCCCGTCCTGATCTCCTCCTCTCCCCGCCCACTTCAGCAAGCGAGTTGACAGCGGCTGCTGTGATACTGCAAGTATGTTGATCCATCCGTTCTCCTTGGCGTGTTCTGATTCGGAGAACATGTACGGACGGAACTAGTTTTGGGCACCGCAGGTTCAGTCCTGGCAATGGGCCCTCGTGGTCATTGCCCCTACGTTCCTGATGCAGCTCATACACGTCCGTGTTTACGGTAGGTGGTCATCTTTGACAGGCTCTTACTGTCTGTGATTTGTTTTCTGAAACCCCCCACGCTCGCTCTTTCGGCAGGCGAATCTGAGTACTGGTTTGCCTCCATCAAGGTCGTGATGATCGTCCTCTTCATCGTCATCGGTCTCATTTACGACTGGGGCGGAATAAAGGGGCATCCAGGACCCGTAAGTCGCCGACGTGATTCTTCTTTCGATTCCGCATCTGATTCAGGGGGTGGGTTGGGGTGCGGATCCCTTGCCAATTGAATTGAATTGTTAAACGGAACGGAACGGAACAACACGCACGTATCTCCTTTCCACTGTTTTTTTCAGGGGCTCTCAAACTTCCAAAACGGACAAGCCTTCATCGGCGGATTCGCCAACTTTGCACAGACATTCGTGTACGCGTTCTACTCGTTTGGGGGTGTCGAACTCGTCGCCATTGCCGCGGGCGAGTCCGCGCACCCGTGGAAGGCGGTGCCGAGCGCCGTCAAGGCGACCTTTTTTCGGATCGTGCTCTTTTATGTCCTGACCATCCTCACGATTGGGTTGTGCATTAATTGGCAGGATCCGACGTTGCTCAGGGCGGCTAGCGGTGAGGGCGTTTCGTCGTGCTCATCGACCAATATTCACGTGAAGGCGTTACACACCATATATCGTATAGACTCGGATGTGACGGCCTCCCCGCTGACGGTCGTGTTCAAACGCGCGGGATTTGGCGCCGGCGTGCACGTCATCAATGCGGTCCTCCTCACTGCCGTGTTGTCCGCGACGAACTCGGCGTTCTATGGAAGTTCGCGAATGCTGCTTGCGTTGGCGAAGGCGGGGCAGGCACCCCGCGTCTTTGGCTGGGTGAACAAGAATGGCATTCCCGTTCCTGCATTGCTGTGAGTCGACTATGTCACTGCACGGGGCGATCGATCGACCCATGACGCGCTGACCTCTACTTGCCCTTCACCAGGATGTCCCTCGCTGTATCGTTCCTCGCCTTCCTGACGACCATCTGGGGCGAAGGCGTCGTCTTCACATGGTTGCTCAACCTGACAGGAATATCGGCGCTGCTCGTGTGGGGCTCGATCGGGCTCATTTCACTCCGCTTCCGGGCGGCGTGGCGTGCACAGGGGCGACCGCTCTCCGACTTGCCGTACGTTCAGCCCCTGTTTCCGCTCCTGCCTGTCGGCGTCGTCGTCCTAGCCGTGGTCATGTTCGTCGCGGAGGGGTACGCGGCGGTCGAGGAGCAGCCGTTTAGCGCGCGTGTGAGTATCTATCTTCGGTTCTGGGCCTATGTGTGCGTGAGTACGAGTGTATCATGTCCTGACGTGCCTTTCTCCTTCTTTGCTTTGTTCACACGTTCCTCTCATTTCGAATACTGCACACGGTCGGAACAGAACGTCATCGCGACGTACATCGGGGTCGTTCTTTACGTCGTTCTCTACGCGGGCTACGCCACGTACGAGCGGTTCCGGCTCGGAAGGTGGCCCCATCTCATACCGCTCTTGGAGATCGACCTAGACACAGACGCATCGTGGAAAGCCGGGGATGTGACGCGCGTGCGGGAGGAGAAGGGGCAGGAGCAAGAAGTATTTGAAAAGGCTGAGGATAACACCGAGGCGGCGTCTTGGTGGTGGAGGGTGCGTCGGAGAGTGATTCGGGGCCGTCGGGTCGAATCGCTCGAGCTACCGACTACCTACCCGGTCGACGGCCGGAACGATTAAATCGTACATACAAAGATTTTACCGTCCTGTCGATCGATCAAACATTTACGAGACAAGGACGAGGACCAAAGTGAGCGACGGTGTATCACGAATGCAGCTCTGTCTCGATGTGGCCAACGAATTTGAGAGGGGTGAGAGAAAAGGGGAAGAGAATTCAAAGGGTCGGTCAAGGGTGGTCGACCCCTACCCCCAGTTACGCTGAAAAATTTGGACGAGGATGGGAACGTACAGAACAGTGCATGCACGCGCTCGCTACAGCTATCCCATTTCGTGCAAGTGTCTTCACGAGCATGCGAACATGGATACTCAACTTGTCATGTCTTCGGCGGAGGATCAAAGGCTGCGACTCGTAACAAAATCTGAAGCTGAAGATCCGATCCGAGGGCCCCTAGTTACAGCCCGAGACAGAATAGTTATTACAAGGGCCGCAAAAGAGCTAAACTTGTTACGCTCACCAGGCTTCAGGGGGATGGGGTTTCGATCGCAAGGGACCTGGCTGTGCGTGAGTTCCTCCTTTTTTTTCCCCTTTACTTTTACCAATATTGTAGTGTGTTGAGACAACCTGGCCCACCAGATTGGCCCCAAGCGCTGGCTGGTTGCTAGAAGCATCATTAAGAGTGACAACCACTCAAGACAGAGTCGAATGTGTGGATCGTACGAACCAACACTGTGTTCCACCATTGAGTCAGATAATATGGCTAGTCTCTGCTCGACGTGTGGTCCCTGCTTCGAATTAAGTTGACTCTCGACGACGTGGCAACCGAACCCAGGACTCAGGAATCAAAGTTCGAGTTCGAGGACCTGGAAAAACTAGCATGGCACGTACACGTGTGTGACGATGGGCCTGGGAACGACAATACAGTCCTAGAGCTTGTTGAACCACCCTGACCTGTCAGGACTTGGGACTCGGGGAATCTCGTGAGGAGCGAACTAGGAACTCAAGCTCAACTGAGTCCCAAATGCGTGCCGATCTCTGTCGCCAGACCCTGACCCCCTTTTTTTCGTCCACTTTATCAGTGCAAGGGCCCCCGTTCCTGTTAATTCATTCATTCTGGCTGTGCTCGATGTGATCCGCAACCAAATTCGATCAACGTCGAACTCAGGGTCCTCCACGGCGGAAAACGGGTAAAGCGGAGCGCTGCCAGTGACCTATGACACTTTTCGAATGCGTGGCTTTTTTCCTTCTTCTCAGCGCTTCCATGTCTTCCTTACTGCAAGTGACTCGCGGACGAAACGTTGCAGCGATTCAAATATCTTTGATCGTGATGTGATCGTCATGGAATTCCCTCGGATGCTGTTCAAGGAAGCATTTCGGCGTTCAAGTGCATAGTCACCAAAATCCAAAAGTACATATTGAATCATCGCATTATTGCTAAAGAGCAGGTCGCGATGACGAGCTTGATGATACCCGTCGCTCCGCACAGGTCACCTGGCCAATGATTATTGAATATTAACTTCCCGATGCGAAGTCGCCGTCGCGCTCACATACCCAAACCGTCGAGCTCTGTCACGGTATCTCACCGACCGCGTACATTGTTCGTCCGGCAACGCCAAGCTGAATGATCTTGTAATACAGTTCAGTTTGATTCACCGCTCGATGTTTCGCATCAGATCGTAAACACCGAGACACTACGAGCAGACGCCACTGAAACCGCCAAATATTGGCTCAGACCCTGGACTACTAGTATATCACCGACCCCACCTGTCAATGATGGTGGTCCCGGTCTGGGTATCATCGACCACCGGTGAATTTTTATTAAATCCCCCGTTCCTGTTCCTGACGATGTCGAACTCGCGCTCGGTCAGGTGCCAGTAGGTAATTTATCTGTGGGTTCAAATCCGACCCGAAGCAGTGAGGATAACAACAGGATGCATCTCCGTTCTCCAATCTCCGTATTCAATCTCCATCCCCATCGTCTCATGCAAAGTGCATTGAACGTGACGTCCTCTTTTTGTGTTATTTTATTATTTTTATTTTCTTCAAGGGATCTGAATGTCGCAACATAGCTACACGCACAGCTTCAGCGATCACTCACATCTTCAACGATCACGTTCTGTTCCCATGACCCCGGTACCTTCCACCACCTTCGCCCCCTTTCTCCCCAACGGCCTGTGATGACGACATCTGCGGTGCTTGGTGGCCCATATTCACACGTACCCCCGTACAACCGTACCCACTCATTGACGTGATAACCCCGAGGTGGCGCGCTGTCGCGATCGAGCCGTCAATACCGTGCGTACACGCCGATTTCTGATTGCTTTTTTGTCCCTCCCATGGAGTCGGTAAGCCATAAGCCTTGAACCATGAACCAACTCAACATTCCTCCATCCATCCGTCTCCCATACTCACGTCGTGGGGACTCCCGATCTCGCCTAAAACCTAAAAGAAATATGACTGGGAGTGGAGCGCGTCGATAACGACGATAAACAGTCCTGGGACACACGGGAAAGGCCGAGCATCCCCTCCTCCCCCTTGTCCCCTCCGAGTTGTTTATTCTTTAGCGGGGCACAGCGCTGCTCGTTCCCAATGCAAGTCATATGAGATTGCATGTATATATAAAGTTTCCTTGCTATCACTTATTCGCCGCATCGGTCCGTCAAAGCGATCAGACGGCGGGCAACTATGCGGCAAGGCAGTGTTGGACAATGGAATTGTCGATTCGGACGTCGAAGGAGGTACGAGGTACGAGCGGTTTACCACGAGTTCACCGGTCTCTCCATTTCACTTCATTCCTCGTTCCCCTATTCCCTGTTCCCACATTCCAACCGAGCGTGTGGGCCCGATCGAACGATAGCGAGCCAGGAACGAAACGAATGATCATCAAACAGATACATGTAATCTACCGCTTCCGATGTTTTCGCCTCATACATATAGAGGTGGTCTGAATCCCGGTCTCGTTTGGGTAGGGGAGTGGGAACGTGAACGAGAATCAGAAAAAAAAAAGAGGGTGTAGTCACGAGTGACACATCTTTCCCCTCGTTCCGCTTCATTGAGCTTAACCGATCTCCCAGGGTCGTAACGTTAAGCTCGTATACCTATATATACCCTGTGCATGTACGTATGTTACACTATGTTACTATGTATCGTACGTACGCATTTGATGCGGGGCACTTCGGTTTGCGGTAGCGGCTGCGGCAGTGCAGTTGCGGCAAGACCTCCAAGCAGGCCTTTCTGGGAAGCATACGGCAGAGTGGTGCAGCTGACGTTGACATGGGATACCGTGACAGGATTACATAGCCAAGCCAATCTACGTACAGTGCGAATACAATGAAACAAACCATCGAATAAATCAATACATGGAGACGAACAACATTGTGATTATCACGACAAATATTGATCAGCAAACACAACGAAAGGAAAGGTAAACAGGGAAAACTGTCCAATCACTCGTTCGTCCGCAAAGTAGCATATGAATACGCAGGCGAACCCCCACCGCGTATGCGCACAGGCCTGATTGTCTCACCTCCATTCGGGTCCGTGGCAGGCTCTGCCAAAGACCCGCTGCTTGCCAAGTAAGCAGGATCGTTGTACACGCTCGGATTGTATCGCGAATAGCGCGACCCAGTACCGAGAGACGCGTTCGACTGTCGTCTAGACATCCGCGAATCCCGCCCGCCACCGCCGCTGCCGTCAGTAGCGCTGCTGCCTGTCATTTGCACCGGCGGCCTAGCCCTCGAAGTGGGGGTCGTCGACCTGCCAGAAGAGGCAACGCCCGCGGCAATAGCAGCAGCAGCAGAGGTGCTCAAACTATCCCGCCGCCGCCGCCCATCTAAAGACGTGACTGAGGGGTTACTCGGTACGCCCTGCGGGTACGGGTTCGCATTATACGCAGCCGACCGAGACACGGGAGGCGCGGGGTACGTGACCCCAGCTGGCACTGGCGAGGCTGCGTAAAATGAGATCGGGGTCCTCGGTTGACCACCCGTCTCCCTCTCGGAGGACGGAGGACCGTATGGACTAGCGGGCCGCTGAGAAGAGCCACCACCACCGGTTTTGGGTATCACGGGCGCTTGAGACGAGCCACCGGCGACTGGAAGGTATCCTGGAGAAAGCTGTCCGTCTTGCAGAGCGCTATAGCCCGACCCACCATGAGCGAAATTCGGGATAACCGGAGCGCTGTGACCGTGACTGTGACCGCCGGATGACGACCCAGATGAATGTCCAGGCACAGGCAGAGGATGATTGGCGTGGTCGGGGCTCAACAAGCCACTGGAAGGGATGTTGCCCCGTCCCCTCGATGGGGCATCAGATGGAGGCCCTGACTGCCATTTTCATTCAAAATTACTCAACCATCAGCTGAGCCTAAAAAGGACGATGAGATAAGGTAGTTACCGGAGGCTCAATACTGATCTCAGGGACGGAGCTATCTGAGGACAACGGTCTACGTTGATCTCTATATTCACTCCGCGTCTCCGAGCGACCCTGACGCTCGGAAGCTGTTCGTCGATGTTGCGAATTTTGCTGTTGGAGGACCCTAGGAGGGGATAGTGGTGTCGGTACAACGATCTGTGCCGGGCGGTGCCTTGGAGGACCATCATGAGATCGTGGGCGCGACTAGAGTTGAGCCAAAAATTCAGTGAGTGGAGAGGAGTGGGGGTTGTCACGTACGCTTTCAGACGGTTGCCTCCATTGTTCGACTTCCGAAGGATCGGAATACCGAAGCTCATCTGCGAGTCGTTGGTTCGATTTCCTGTCACGACGCAGCGTTTCGTTACTCCTCATTTCTTGAAACGAATGGCGCCCTGTTTGGGGGGTGTTTTGCGAGTAGTCCGTCATGCGTTCGGACCGCGAGCTTGCATCTTCATGGATGATGCTGAGATTCTGTGAACGGTCTCGGTTCCTGCTGCTCGTCGGTAACCCAACTATGTCAAGCTGAGAAATAGTCGACGTGGCGGATTGTTTAGTAGAGGCTAGTGATTCGTGATCTGGAGACCCCCGACGTGGAGGATAGTTATCATACATGTAGTCACGGTTCCTCCCCCTCTCAGAGGCTGCCCCCAGGGTCTGCTGGGAAGGCGTAGGAGAAGGTATGTTGCGTTGGAGTTCATGAGGAGGTGGAAGAGAAATGTTGTGGTTCGAGTCAGCAATCGGGATATAGTTGTCTGGTGGGATGTGTATTTGGGAGCGGCGGGTGCTTGTCGGTGAATCTTGAATGGAAGAAGGCCTGCTGCTGAAAAATGGCTCTGTGCTAGGAGGGCCCGCCCACGGTTGAGATGCTGACTGTGGTCGGGATGACTGATTGCCAGCCGGAGTAATTCGTGGTTCTAAGAGTGGAGGAGGGGGGTCAGGTGCACGCCTCAGCGTGCTCCTACCACTGTCGGGAGAGTCTCTCCTGCTGCGGAAGCTGTGACGCTGGTTTTCTAGTGATGAATTTATTGGTGTTTCAAGGCGGTGCACCTCGGGCGCACTCCTATTACTCGAGGGTGGTGGGATTGGAGTGGGCGGATCCCTCACTTCGATTTGTTCCGGCTCATCTCCCGCCTCGAGCAACCTGTCCACTACAGCAGTGGCCACCTCTTGCACTTCCTCTTCCTGATCTTCAACTGCCGCCGCATGGGCTTCCCTGAATCCCATTCTCCTGCCTCGACGAACGCCCTCTTCGAAACCTAATCGACGACCCTCCTCTCTAGCCAATTCTATCAAGCGCTCCTCGTTCAGTCGACGCGCCTTTGAGCGAGCAGAGACGGCCGCAGCCTCTGCTTCGTCGCGTTGGGCCTCGATGGCCTGGAGCACGTCCTGTGCGCGAAGAATCTCCTTTTGTGCATTGTCCAGCTGCAGTTTGTACAGCTTTAATTCCTCCTGGGCGCGCACTGCCTGCTGCTGTGATGCCATTCTGGCGTCATTAATAGCCTTGGCCCGCTGGATCGTCTCTTCAATACGCGCTTCGGCAGAGTCTGCACGTTTTGTTTCGTGTTCGAGCCGCTCGAAGGCGGTGTACAGAATCTTGCGCATCTGCTTGGACTCGTACTCTTCGCTTACGAGCATGTGCATTAGGTCCCGCGGGGACACGGTGGAATGCGCCCGTTCCCTCTCGCGGCGGAACTTGATGCTAGGACCGCGACGAGCTCGTCGCTGTGAGTCTGGCAGGTCGTCATCCTCGAAGGGAGGGGGTGAGAGCAGGGACGTCCTAGGAGACAGCGAGGCCGGCTCAGATTCTGGCGTACTATCTCTGGAAATGAACATAAGCTAACTTTGGCCGAGAACGCGCATATGCCACTTACAGTTGGCCGGGGCCAATCGGCCACGGCTGTGACATAGTTCTTCCCAAGGACTATAGCGTTAGTTTACGAACACGGCGTCAAGATACAGACATACATTCAAGGTCAGCGTTCCCGGATTATTGTCAGGGTGACAGAATGAACGAGAGTGGCGGAGAGAGACAAGAGCATTCAAAAAAAGATTCGTTCGCTCCTGAAGGAGAGAGCTACAACCTCGTCAAACCAGTCCCAGACAATAAGCGTGACGCAATATTGATCACGTGATGTATCTCCTAATATGGTTATTGCGTGACATTGCTGACTCATGTCACGCTGTATAGATGTCCTAGCCACCTGAACCTTAATTTTCCCCTCGTATCATCTCAAGACCACCACCGACATCCGGTAAGGGAAGCATGAGGTATGGACAACGATCCGCGTATATTTAACAATTCTGATGGCTTGTCGATAGTGGAAGCAAGCTCTCAGTGTCAAGCGTGCGAGGCTCTGTCAAAGACCTACTTGCTGCCAGCACCGAGAACAGACGCAACTTTGTGGAGACAATCGAGCTCCAAATCGGTCTCAAGAACTATGACCCCCAGAGAGACAAGCGTTTCTCTGGTACCGTAAAGTAGTCATCCTTTTCGTCTCTCCATCCTGCTTGGCGCCGATTCTTTACATCGCAGACTGCCAAACATCCCCCGGCCTCGCATGTCCATTTGCATTCTCGCAGACGCAGCCGACATTGATCGTGCCAAGCAAATAGAGCTCGAGTACATGTCCGTTGATGACTTGAAGAAGTATGGAATCCCAATCATCCTCGAACGGGACGTATACTGACCGCCCTGCGTAGGCTCAACAAAAACAAGAAACTCGTCAAGAAGCTCGCCAAAAAATACGACGCTTTCCTGGCTTCCGAGGCCCTCATCAAGCAAATTCCTCGTCTTCTCGGCCCCGGTCTTTCCAAAGGTATGCAATGTTGCGGTTCAAACTTCACTGTCTCGAGTCTCTGACATGTGTTCGTGCCAACACCGTTCAGCCGGAAAATTCCCGACTCCTGTCTCCCACTCCGAAGATCTGTCAAACAAGCTCGTCGAAGTTCGCTCGACTATCAAGTTCCAGCTTAAAAAGGTCCTTTGCTTGGGTGTAGCCGTCGGACACGTCCAGATGACAGACGACCAAGTCTTGGGCAACGTGATGCTGAGTACGTACACGTCAAACTTGATCTCGCGTTTCCGATTCTGACAGGAGCTTTCACAGGCATCAACTTCTTGGTCTCGCTGCTGAAAAAGAACTGGCAAAACGTAAAGTCCTTGCACATCAAGAGCACGATGGGCAAGCCCATCCGGATATTCTAGATGGCGAGCAGGATATGGGCAGGATGTACGGAATGGGATCTCGAGCAAGCGCCGCACCATAATGCACAAACATAGGCCTCGCACGCTTGGACCAACGGCTTTCAGGTGGGAAGCCGATTGGGAGCTGATATGGTGTCAAGTGCCTGTTTCGTTTCATTCCACCACGCACCCAGCCTCCTTTCCCATGTACTTGTCGAGTATGTTTTTTTTTCGTGACGTGTACCGCTACCGCGAAATCCAATGCACATACGGATTCATTGGCGCGGTATCACATACCAAACACGGTGCCCAAAAACACGCACGCTAGTCAAGCCCCCAAGACCACCGCTTTCCAGAGCCCTTCGTGGTACCAATATTAATGTATGTATGTAGCGAACCCGCTGACACAGACCCCCTGACGCGAACGCCGGGTGCCTACCCCGAGACAAAGTCTTCTCGCCACTTCCTCAATCAGTCCGACCCCGACCCCCGATTCTCAAATCTTAACCGACTCGGTTACACTGCCCGGGGGAACATGTTGCTACCGTACTCTCGGTCCATAACGACGGCTCGCATTTCAAATTCGACATTAGCGGGTGGGCGAGAGAACATTTAAAAAAGGGGAAAGAAAGACTCGGTGAAAAAAAAGCTCTTTGGCAGCACCTCAAGTGAAAGATCCAACGAGATTGGTCCCCCAGGCTATCTCGAACGTCAGACCTTTAGACTCGAACCTTGGTTGACACGCTAGCCTACTATGTGTGAACACAACTCATTTGGGTGTCGAATGTCAATATCATGTCGAATATCGGCACCAACTTTCCCAGCTCATTTCTCGTAGCTAAAACTTAACCTTTCCCCCCCAAAAAAAAACATAAAAAAACGAGTAAAAATGGGGTTACAAAAATAAAACGAGGAAACATATAAAGATGCCGGAACCAATAAAAATCAAAAACATATCATCAGACCATGATCCATTTATGCATCATCATCACTCAAAACAGTGAATGCAAGTGGTCACGTTGGCTTGTTTTATACCTATTTCTATTTTTTTTTCACTACCTAGCGTGACGCGTCTTCCTCCTCTCCGAGTCCCCTGGGGCATAGAGCGCAGGAAAAAAAAATCTCCGCCATACCGTAATTACCTTCCACCCGCTGTCAGATCCATGCCATTTACTGTACTATTTACTACATACAGTAAGTACAGACAGACAGATCAATATCATGCATGATCGCGATCGCGATCACGATCCCAGTGATATAGTCGTCAGTCGCCCTCTCTCCACCGATAAGCACTCGCAAGTCACCAACGCCGACGCCATTATCTGGACTATGAACGTGGCAGCAACTGACTCGTTTTTCTTCCTTTCCTTCCTTTCTTTTGGCAATTATTGACCGAACCCGGTGTGAGAAAGAGAATAGGAGACTGATAGAGAGTGTGAGGAGGTAGAAGACAGAAGACAGAAGACAAAAGGTTGGAGAGATATGGGGAGAGAAGGAGGCGGAGATCACCCCTCGAATCGTCCAACGACTTCTCTTTTCTCTCTCTCTCTCTATCTTTCGCACCATGACTGCCACCGACTCAGTAAATGGACGCGCCCGTAGTACGGTGCTTGATACTGTATGACCATGAGAGCACCGTGGATAATCTACAATCTAGATCATTTTGACGGCCTCTTTCTTGAACAAAGTAAACTTGGCGTGATCGCAACTATCCGGTAAGTTTCCGTCACCGATCTCATCCATCTCATTGGCAGCATAACACATCAACTTGCCAAGGTGCCACTGGCGATCGCCGGAGCCGGGGGGGGAGAGCAGGAACACTGAACTTTGACGAGGAAACTCTCCAACGTGGATCCCATCACAACATTTCGACACATGATCATCATCAAATCGGCGCCGACAGCCACCGATTGGCAGTCCCCGGGAAACACACGCCCGTGGACTGGTTTGATCGACACCACAACCGTGGTGGGCAACTTGTTCACGAGTCAGGCGATCGCAATTATGTACAAAGGTTTACTGCACTCGCGTCCGTGTGATCATGCCATCTCACCTTTTTTGGTCGTGTTGGGTGAGGGGAAAGGGGGGGGGGGAGCGGAGAGGCGTTGATTGAAGAACGGGAAACTGGCGGAAAAGGGGGAGGTGGCGGGCGGAAACGCAACGCTGCCGACGCCGCCGTCGCCCACAAAGACACAGCCCGACGCTGCTGCTACGGTACGTACGTATTTAGTAAATCGCCAAATCATAAAGATTTATACACACATAACCCCGAACGTCGTCGCGCGATAAGTCACGGCTTCGCCTCCTCGCCACTCGGAAAAAAAAAAAAAGAGAGACAGACAACCTAAAGGAGAGAGAAAAAAAAAGCTTATTACATGACAAGTAGACACGTACGTACAGCTAGTGTGGACGGCGCTGGTGCGCCTGCCAACTAAAGTGGTCTAGACTTCAAGTTAGGTTCACCGCTGGGTTTTACTTTTTGATTTCATATCATTTTCCCGTTTACTTTGTTGTTTTGTCTTGTTTTTGCTTTTACTTTCTCGAAAGCCGCATGTAGGACGAGGGTTTATAGATTCATTGCTCTCTTTATTCAGCCATTTCCGTGTATGGAAGTGCGGAAAGATGGGGCTCCGAGGGTAATCATTCCCTCATCGTGATATGACATACGTGATGTGCAATGTGCATTGACCAAGCGCGGTTGGCAAACCACCACCAGCTTCGATGGCCGCCTAGTCCGTCGGCTCGTCGTCATCACACTGTAGTTCTTCACCGGTCACCACCACAAACCAAGCAATGGACCCTGGAAATCCCGGTGCCGCTACCACTATAGTGCCGTGGCGCCACTGCCGGGCCCCCCACCCCACATGTGCTGCGATCGGTCCAGATTCCGATTTGAATTCAATTGAGTTGATTCGCGTTTGAACTATTGAAACGCATCCCTCCTTGCAATTAGTTTTGCCCCATAGGGTGCTCTTCGATGTCCAGCCGATTGGACGGACGGTACTTGTCGCAGGTTAGACTGGGGCACACACTGGTCGCCATGCACATAGCACACACTCGTAAGACTGCATATTAGCCGAATTACGCCAAGCAAAAGATGCAAGCGCGCGTGCCACCCAAGTCAAAGGACGAACTGAAGAACGCATTGTTCGGTCAAAGTCAAGTCCCGTGATGTGGACCGAAGCCACTCCAAAGAGGAAGACGTGGACGCGAGGTGCGGCGCAGCAGCAGTTCCGGAGACAGAGGCCTTTCCGGTCCACCGGTGGGAGAGAAGGGAGCAGGTACGGATGTCGTACGGATGTGGGTAACGTAGCTTAACTCCTTCAGGGTTTTCCTGATCTCGTACTTGGTCTCGTGGATCTCGAACAATGGACCCACGCAACCGTGGGAGCGTGCACATGGCCAGCATCGTTTCGTACACGGTACCTCCACAAGGTGTTCGTCCTTGCAGCTTTTTGCGCCTCGGGATGCTGCGGACGGGACCATGAGAAGATTGCAAAGGTCGAGACCGCCTGCAATGCGCCCTCGCATCGCGTTTTTCAACTCAGGTCCGTCCCGTGGCAGCAAAAGCGGGCGCGGGCGTTTTTTAAAGTTCACTATAAGTAACACAATGTTGATCGAGGCCAATGAAAGAGGTGGGGTGTGAACGTGCCTACGACTCATGGGCGCACTGTTTTTGGGTGTGGGAAGAAAGTTCTTGAGAACGCCGCGTCTGCATGTCGACGACTTTGAGCCAGATAGGCGAGACGATTATGTCACGAACAAACATGATGTTTTGTTCACGTGTCCATTGCTCAGTGGTCGTATAGCCAAAGCTGGGCGAGAGCCCTCAGGGGGCTGGCAGGCCGTGTATGGTCAGCTCAGCGAAATTGTGCTGATCTTGAGAGAGAAAAGGCGGTGATCTAGAACTGACTGATTGTGGCAAGACGTTTTACGAGTATGAAAACGGGATCGGCCGATGGTAGCGGGTTTGGAGAGGCGTTTTGACGGATATAAGCTGAGATAAGTTGGTGAGAAGTGGAAAGACTGATTCCTGACCTCACTGTGACCGTGCGTCGCGGCGGGGGCATGAGTATGGCGATAAGTTATATTGAGTTTGAGATCTTGAGCGGAGCCGGACGGTCGTTTTGGATAAACTGGGTGGGGTGTGCCAAAGCCAATTCGGGAATGTATGGGGGAGAGTAAGAGTAAGTGGCTTGGTAGAATTGTTTCCATGGTAAGAAAGTTCAACAAAGTGATCGGTCCCTATGCATGTAGCCGCATCAACCGATCAACAGAATGGGAATGGCAATGGAAGGGGAGCAAATGATTGGTGATCGCACGTTGTTGATACGTTGTTTACGTCTAGACGGCACCGAAAAGAGGGAGGGGGATTGGATTGGCGTGCCTGATCAGAAGAAAAATGAAAATCAGCATACACACACCGCAAGGTTATGCACGATGTCGCTTGGTTGCCATTCATTCAGTCAGCTGTTCGACGCCAGTCCCCCATTAGGTTGGACGGTGACGTGGAGGCAAAAAAGCGATGAGGAACATTGACAGGTCACGTGCTCGAAGGCGTGGAAAAGAGAGAAAGTGATTATGAAGAGAGGAGATAAAGCGGAGGGAGGTGTGAGGGGAAGGAGGAGTGAGTTCACACATCGAGAAGACGGCAGAAGAACAGAAGCCTCATTGAAAAGGTTCAAAAGGTTCCGCGCCGAAATTATATTTGCGCATCCGTCCAGAACGGCAGGTGCCGGTTGGCGACGAGATTCGAGAGAGATCGCGATAACGGGAAAAGCCAAAATTTGAGTCCGGAAAGAGAATTAGCAAAATTCAGGGTCCGAACGAGCGGCGTGACATGGAGATATTATAATATATTTTATTTTCACTTTTACGTATTATTTCGCGTATCGCCTTGACAGGCTCGTTCCTCATAAGACTCCTCCTCCGAATGCTCGATCCCGTCGTCTCTGCAGCCCTGCAAAAACAATTCCTCTTCAGATGCCCCGTCACCCCACAAAGCATGACTACTCTCAGTCCCAGTACTACTCAGACTCTAGTCAGTCCACCTCCCCGCCCTCCTGCTCCTCCCCGTGCATACCCCAACCACCAAACTCTGCTACAAAGAAAAAGCATGTCTGCAGCACCTGCGACCGTGGTTTCACCACCAGCGGCCACCTTGCTCGCCATCTCCGCGTACACACCGGCGAGCGGAACCACAAATGCCCCTTCCCCGGCTGCGAGACTCGCTGTTCGAGGCAGGATAACCTCCAGCAGCAGTGAGTACCCTATTTCCGTCGCGATCCAAGATGCATTCATCCCCGCCGTGCATCTTTCATTCTCGACCCTGCACGGAATTATATCGTTGTCTAACATATCCCTTTCATTTAGTTATCGCATCCACCTCTCCCCAGGCTCTCGGAGGAGCTCTAGCTCGGCCACTCGTGCTGCAATAGCACGTGCCGTCGGTGCACACGGTTCCAAAGGCTCTCGGTCCTCTTCGGCGATCGTCACCCCCGAACGCCTGTCAAGCGGGCCGCCCTCCCCGCCCCCCGCACTGGAACCCGCTCACATTCCTCCACCTCCCGACTCCCCTCCACCCCTCGTACCAGCGTTCCCTGTCTCCGTCTACACCGGTAGCATGCACTCGGGGAGCAGCTCGAGTCGTTCTCCAACGCCACTCGAAAACGCTTATCCGACCATGATCTCGTCCCATTCCCAGGGAATGACAAACGGCCACATGGCATCCCAACAATCTCCTATGGCATCCCACTACACCGACAGTCCCCCGACCTACGCCGAATCTTCCCAGCATCCAAACTATGGCTATGTATCTCCACCCGCGGCAGACCAATCATACAATTACTCCTACAGCGAAAAATCACCCCTGCCTCGGCTTCAGTCTGCCACCCTTCACCATATAGACAACATGCATGATCACTCTCCTCCTGCGTCTGCTCATCTATCATCCGTATCTTCTCGCCTATCTATTTCACACATCTCACATCCGCAGTCTTACCCGAGTCACTATCACGCGGTCAGCTCACCATCGCCAGACTCCGGTCACTCCGTCTCTCCTCATTCCCAGCCTTCTGGACCACCCACGCCAAACTATTCTGCCTACCAGGACGACAGGCACGATGGAACGGCGTACCATACTATGGAGACGGTTCCCGATCACCAGGGTCTTAACAATGGATATGTGTCCTCGACCAATCAAATGATTCACGGGAACTACGGCCACTCCATGATGGCACAGCAGAGTCTCCCGAGATACAGTTCCCCGCCTCCTATCTTGGCGCCGATCCAAGACGAGCGGGTGATCCGCGGTGATATACGGGTCTCACACGTACAGCATTCTCCCGTTTCGAGCATCCCAACAACACCACTCTCGAATTCATACATGCCCTCGTCTCTAAACTACCCCTATCACACATCCCATATGTCCCTCAACCAGGCAACATGGAAACACGATACGCTTCTACGGGGAAGATCCTGATCACACAGCATGCTCCGTGTTTCCTTAAAATCCACCTGCTTACAGTCTGGACGCTATCTTCTCCTGTGCTTCTTAGTTCCCCTTTGTCCTGTGCTCCGTTTTCGTCTCGTGGATCGGTTTCGTCTCTGTATCAGTCTGTTGTCTTCATCACTATCACCAGAAGTATATACCATATAGTCATAACCAACTGCATGATACTGTACATTGTTGTTTATACGCATCGCCTTTGGCATCTTATGTGATCCCTCAGTGTGTGCCTGATGTACATAGCAAGGAATATTTGCTGTGAAGATCGAAATCTCAAGTGAGTGAGTTGTCGTGAACCTGTGCAAACTTTGGTCCGAAGTTGGTCGATCATCACGGCGCGGACGATGGATACCCAAAAGGCAGTGCACAAGCGACCCACCCTCTCTGAACCGACGTCTATTACTGACAAGTCAGCGCCCTATCTCATCCTCCCACGTACTGTGTATCTATCCAAAAAGAATGCCCAGCGACCTCGACAGGTGTGTACCACGCCTTTTGATGCACGCACCCTTCTCATTCATTACTCATTAATGTTACTGTTGTCGTTGTCCATCATTCTCTGATCAAATCATTCCGCTCGTCTCGTCTATTATTCAAAAACAAATCACATCAAACCAATCTCGGTCGTCTCTGTCGTCGCCATCGTCGACTCAAGGCAAATAGAACAACTGACACGCTGCGAGCCAATATCCGAGGAACAGGTGAAGAGACTATGTTTCAAGGCCCGTGAGATCCTCATCGAGGAAGCCAACGTCCAACCTGTGGACTCTCCTGTGACGGTGAGTGTCTGCTCCCCGATCGAACTCGTGCACGACTGAGCGCCCAGCTGTCTCTTCTGCCCTTCTTTTCTTTTTGGCATTTACCCGCGCCCGTCCCACCTCAAACGCGATAACGACACGCACGAAAAGATTTGCGGCGACATTCACGGACAGTTTTACGACCTCATGGAACTCTTTAGAGTTGGCGGATTTTGTCCGGGAACGAATTACCTTTTCATGGGTGCGTTCGTCCATCCGAGATTTCCCTAAACGAGCAACACACGCACTTCACCCGCTCCGAGCGCGGAAGATACTGATGCGTTGAATTTTTCGCTCCCCACCCCCCTCCCCTTCCATAGGCGATTTCGTGGACAGAGGGTTCTACAGCGTCGAAACGTTCCTTCTCCTTCTCGCGCTCAAGGTCCGGTACCCGGAGCGCATCACGCTCATTCGAGGCAACCACGAATCGCGGCAGATCACGCAAGTATACGGATTCTACGACGAATGCCAGCGCAAGTACGGCAGCACGAACGTATGGAGGTGGTGCTGCGAGGTGTTCGACTACCTCGCACTGGGCGCGATCGTCGACGGACGGGTGTTTTGCGTGCACGGCGGGCTGAGTCCGAATCTTCAGGCCATCGACCAAGTATGTATTAGCCTATTTGATACGAGAGGGGTTGGTTGTGCGTGTGGTTCCGAAACACGCGCCAGGGAACGGAACTGTAGAGAGCTCAGCTCACTCACGACCTGTTTTTGCCGTTTGGTCTCCGCTTATAGATCCGGGCTATCGATCGCAAACAGGAGGTGCCTCATGATGGACCCATGTGCGATCTGCTGTGGTCAGATCCAGACGGTGAGGTGTTCTCGCCGCGCGTTTCTGTTCATCAGGCCTTGCTAAAGTCTCGACACACGACGCGCACTTCATACATTACTGAACTGCTTTTGATGCGGGGCGGTGATGCGCGCACGCACGTACGGGACCGTGTTGGGCGACATGCATACAGACATCACCGGATGGGGACTATCTCCGCGGGGCGCTGGGTTCTTGTTCGGTGCTGATATCACCAAGACGTTCGCGCACAACAACGCGATTGACCTCATTGCACGCGCCCATCAGCTCGCGATGGAAGGCTACAAACTCATGTTTGATGGAACAATCGTGACCGTGTGGAGCGCTCCCAATTACTGCTACCGGTAGGTAGTCCTTTCTCTCCGCTATTCTCCCTTCCTTTTTCTTTTGCTATTGTTACGAAAACACGCGAATGTCGCGCTGGCTCGGGTGTGTTCATGTGAAAGAATTTCTTCCCCCAATTTCCGGTCATGTCGCTTTTTCTCCTTCTCCTTTGTCACAAGACTCACAACTTTGTTTATGTTTCCTCTTTGTTTGTTCTCGGTTTCTCAATATTTTTGCTTGTCAGGTGTGGTAACGTTGCTTCGATACTCGAGCTCGACGAGCACCTCGCACAAGAATACAAGGTTTTCGCGCATGCGCCTTCGGTAAGTTTTGTCTTTGAGTTTGATTTACCAAAACTTCTGTTTTTGGCACTCATTACGTCATCGTCCGGGGTGCCGTTTCTTTTTCTTTTTCTTATTTTGCTATTGGCCATCCCCTTTAAAGGTGATGTGCGGGGTTGGCTGACCGTCGTGCGCGCGCATGCGGTCATCGCGTAAACCTATCAAAATATTTCGGAAGGCTTTTCATTGTTTTCTTGTTCCAATCTCGCCTTCGCACTTGCTCCCTACCTTCTTGAACTGAATTCATTCATTATACCTCTTGATCCTGATGCTAACTCCGATGTTCTGATCCATCTGCGACGCATCAAAGGACGTTCGGTCGATCCCAGCCAAACGTCCACCTGCGGACTACTTTCTCTAAAAACCCAAATCTTAATTAACATCAAGAGATAACGCAGTGGCTGCCTCACCCATGCCGTAAAACGCCGCACCATCGGAAACTTGCAGAACAAAAAGAAAGCAAGCCTGTGATAAGTACAAATAAAATCATCGTCATAATAAATTTTAGAAGAATTTCACGACATTCCAAGTAGTGTCGAGCCCAGCGCGTGTTTTAGGCATGGCCATAGCGGGTTGTTTCTCACCTTCATCCCGATTTTTTATTTGTTTGTCTTATTTTGTTTTACCACCAAGATACGGTTCGCTTGCTCGGGAGCGCAGCGTTCCATAGAATCCAAGTTCCATAGCAGTCGTTGCTGTTCTTCCTTTGTTTTACATTGACCCGGAGGCTTTCTTTCTTTCGGAAGCGTGCGGCTCAAATGCGTGGGAGTCGGAGGAGAGGGAAGGGAAGGAGGCACGAAAGCAACTAGAGGGGAGGAAAGGGGACTTGTCGACGCTGTCCCGGATCAGAATCAGACGCAAAAAAGGCAGTCGTTTACGTGCTACTAGGTGCAACGCAAGCGGTGGTTACGTGCTGGCGTGCCTTTCGAGCAGCACCGCAAGGACAAGGTTTTTCATGCGTGTAGGGGCATGCGGTGTGCTATACGTGAAGGAGAGACGAAACGTGACGAAGCCTTCCGGCCAAGAGGTCTGAGGGGTAGAAGCAGCCTCCGAGACTCGGAGACGACGCCACCGAGGCGGTGGAAGCCAAGGACGATTTCGTACTGGCACTGATTCATTGCTTCAAGTGAGGACGCTAGTACCAAGATGGGTGCTCCAACTCATCGAGGATGTTCCTTGAAGTGACACTTACGACGCCTTGTCCGAGTGAAACGTCGGCGCTGGTTCGACGAGCCCGATACTCGGGTAGGCCCTGCCAACTGGTCTAATGTCTGGATGGCAGTCACTGTGAGAGAGAGACGTATACGTCGAATCTTGGAATCTAATTCAGTTGGATGGTTATGGTAATCGACCGAACGGGGCCAGAGAGTCCGAGTCTGAGAGGGGAAGAAGTGGAGGTGCGAGGCCGGGGCTCGGAGCTGGGGATGCTGGTCGAAGGTACTAACTTGGGAGGGGGATGCCAGAGCAGACAAAGTCGTCGAGTGGTAAGTAGTACTTCCAGGAGCTCATTGTCTCTCTGTCCGAGTCTCGGTTCCCCCCTGAGTCCAAGTTGTTTGTCCTGAATTATCGATCGAGGAGAGGCTGTACGTTTGGTGTCTCCTAGATACGAAGCTAGTACAGAGTAGGAAAGCCTACGGTACTTCCAAACCATGTTCGTGTCGCCGGCGGGGTTCCTTGACGTTCGGTCCCTTTCTTTCGCCATCTGCCATCACTCGATGGCTCAGGCTATTGTATCTGGTACCAGTGCTTCAGTCATCCATTTCTCCCACACATGCGCGCGTGCGCAATGCCTTTTCGTCACTATTGAGTCTGACTTCGCGCAAGCTAGACCTAATGGGTTGAATTGAAACACGACGGTCTCACGGCGTCGTCTTGAACGCACGCAGCACTGCACTCTCCCACGCAGGGTTCGTCTGAGTAACCAATGAGCGACCAGGGCCAGAGTCACGGTCTTCGATGGATCGATATCGTGATCTCTTCCGAGTCTGAGAAGGGTACCGAAGGTTTGTGCTGTTGCGGGGTTCAAGCCCCCCTTCAGCTTCAGGTTCGAAAATAGCTCATGTATTGCAAATATACAAGCACAGACGAGTCAAGGAACAGCCAATCGGAATGCGGGGAATGAGGTGCATAAACCATCGTCGGCGGCGCATACTTGGTACTTCCTTCCAGTCGGAGGACAGACCAAAATCGTGCATGAAGCCCCATCGGTTAGCGGAGGCGGTGGACGTCAAGAACAAGAACAGAGCAAGAGCGGAAACAGAGAAGGGTGGTCCGGGTGTTGGGCTCCGGGGAGGAAGATTCACGAAGACATTCTAAGGTTAGTTCTATCTCCATCTCCTAGACGATTGACCAGGGAAAAAACCCGATGAGACGTCGGGAAGGCCTTTCAGACGAGATTTCATGATTCGTTCTTTCCAGCATTCGGATACAGTTGGAGCGATGACTTGTACCTAGCATGTACATTATTCCGAAGTGGCGTCCCATTGGAGGACCCACGGATGGAACTTACCATATGGTAAGGTCGAGGTTTCAGCAGTTGCGTACGACAACAACACGTGTGCTCGAACCCAAGGAAGACATGGCTTTCCTTCGCCGACGCCGAGAAAAGCGGAGAGAAAGAAACACCTGCCTGATGCTTCCGTGTGGGACGCCAGTCATGCATGTCTACATAGCTGACTCCTATCATAGGTGCCTTTGCAGGGGGCCATCACATGTCAAGGGAAGATGGCAAACAAGCGAAGGTGCCCCCTGGCCTCCCCCGTGTCCGCTTTTCCCCAATCTGACCCTTCTTTCCGTTTTTCGCAACGATGACGATGACAATCGGTGGCGCCATCACAAATGCTTTCTCCAGTCAATGAGAAGACGAGCCAAAAACGAAAATGAAACGTTTGGACCGGAATCAACTCAGTTTAGTGTCTCGGGTGGCAATCGCCGAAAGGAAAAAGCATGCGTTCGATTCGAACTGCGGCATCGATTGACGCAGATGGGGCCGACATCATCGGACAAGTTTTTTTCCCCCTCTTCTGAATCTTTTGCTTGCGTCATGCCAATTGAATGGGACTGCTGTACGAGTCCGTCGGGTAGGCTACTCTCAGGTGTATGGTGGCTGAACGTTGAACTTCTGATCTGCCCGTCAGATTGAAACAACCGATCACCACGCGATGACTCACCGTTTAAGATTTAAACCTTTTCACCACAATTCATAACGAGTGCGTGTGCGCTTTGTATGCCACTATCGTGACTCAAACTAAGTCGGATACAGAACTAGCCCCGACATACGGTTGCGAGAGGCCGGTCGGAACGTGAGTGCTTGAGCGATAACAATCACAAGATTAGTCGATTTGGTGGTCGGTTCCCACATGCGGACAATGTGTTTTTGTGTAAAGACTCCCAGAGTTCGGCAGCTGTACTTGCCGGATCTCTTGATCGTGGCGGTGTACGGCAGCAGAAGCGACCGCCTAAACCAGGTTAGCGCCTTTTTCAATTGGATTAGTGCAGGAACGAGGTGTCCAGTCGGCTGGCTGGAGTTAGCCGTTCCCCAATCAGAGCTCTCAAATAGTTGGCATTCTTCAGGTCACCTGGTTGGGCGATAACGTTACTTACATGTCTTTTGCGGATGGGCGGCGCGCCAGTGGAGCTTGGATCAATCTAGCCCAATTGCCAGTGCATGCACCTGGCAGCGCAAGAACCAGCGACTACCATCCACCCCCAACTCCTGAGACCAGGGCAAGGGAACTGCGTCACTAACTTTCATGTACTTTCAGCAGGGTCGGTCGTCGGTATTCAGGACGAGCGCGGCAAGGCGCCCGTAATCGGTTTTCGACAGGAACGACCCCTGAATTTTGCTTTTTCCTAGCCGCGTCGCTGTACGCCGTCAACTCATGGGCGGCGGGTCTTTACGAGGTAAAAACGACGACGAGCACCAATTTACCTGTAGCAGGTCCAAATGACGACTCAATTTTCGGTTAAATCAAACGCTTCACGACCTGGTGCCCTTTTATGTCCACGTTTTTGCGGCTCGAAATCGTTTACGACAACGAGTTTGTCCTCGTGCTCCGCTTTGGGCGAGCGACCTCATTGAGTTCACGACGCGCGTATTTTGTGAGTTCAACGTGACTATAACGACAGTCCACGACTTCTGAGACGTCCCTCCCACCACCTTCAGGACTGACCCGATTACCTGATCCTGTAGTCAGTGAAGATGGCTATCATTCCTTTGCTGAGAACAATTACATTCAGTGAGTCTAGCAATGGCGCTCAATCTGAAAACGCATGGTATCTAACCGAATAGCAGTACTTATTTCTCTCGTCTCGCTCGTCCTGCTAGTCATTTGTGCCTACCTCCAGTACCTATTCACCAAGTATACGGACCTCTCACCCCCTTTTCTTCCGCTTGGGATTGGAGCAGGATGTCTGACGGTCATCTCCCTCCCGTTGTTGTGAGCTAAACCCCCTTGCATCTTTACCTTGTTGTGTTGACTTTGCGAGAAGCTTGGTATTGGATCATTTTCGTCGGCATGTCTTCACTTCCATGATTCTATTCGAACTTATCTGGTTTGGTGGGTAATAGCTCATTGACAAGCTTCTGGTTGCCTAATGTGGAAAAAACTACGCGACAGCTGTTTTGTGTGTACTGTGGGCCGGGACCGCTAGTGATACGGCCGTCATAAGGTCATACTACTTCCCCACTGGATGCATTTATTACAATTGTAAATCTTCTCGTCATCGTAGGGTCGTCGAAGTTGACTAATCACCTAACCACTTCAACAGTTCCCCCGGAAAACAGAGTTTGCTACGAATTTACGACAGTAGAAGTGCTTGCCTTCTTCAATTTCCTCTCTGGTATGGCCCTTGCTACCCGTTCAAATTAGCCTGCCTCATACCACGTTCATAGCCTTCGTATATTTCATTGTCTTGCTCTTCTACGCTATCCTCCACATTAATGTTCTCCGTGGCAGAAGTGTCTGGACCTCTTCGGTGAAGGAAGTTGCTATCGGCATCTCTAGTACACAGGGTGTTTCGATGCTCGAGGGTCGCTTCAACCCGATGCCTGCTACGCAATACTCTCCGAATTTCCCCCCTTTCCAGGTGTATAATGGTTATTCGCAGCAGGTTCCCCTCCAAGGACCTCCTGTTCAGTCGTACAACACGTATCCGTATCCGCAGCAGGTCCTCCTTCAAGCCCAGCAGTTTGACGCTGGTTTGCAGCAGGCCTCTCCCAACCGTTTCTCCGTCGTTTCTCAGGGCAACCAAAGCAATTCCAGGCCATCGTCTTCCCGTGGTCCTCAGCAACAGCTTCAGGTTCACTATCCTAGCTACCCCTCTGGCATCAATCCCCAAGACATCTCATCCCCTCCGCTGCCCAACTCCAGCGGGCATCCAGGACCGCTGGCAGTCCCACAACAGCAGTACTAATGGTCATCCCCTGCATCTACTCCCGTTTACGGCGGCCATCAGTCCGTACCCGTGTGACGATATCTATCCATAATGAAAGAATGACTCTGACACATCGATGCTACCGTTACCGTTGATAGCTCACGCCTTCTTTTTCTCAGTTACGCGCACCGGGGTGTTCCGCAGTACTCACGACCTTTTGATTTATTGACCTTTTTCTTTGCTGTGCGTAATCGATCTGCTGTGTTCGCCGAACCTGTAGAGGCGACGATGTGGATTCCCATGCCAGCAATTCCATTCAATCAGTGTACCGCTCCCTTTTTCGCTTTCCGGTTCTGTTGGCCGTCGGCCGGCGGCGGGGGGTAGTGACCCGAGCTGACCGATCCTTCCGATGAGGCTTTCTGATGCCATTAGCGAGCTTACTGAGAGCGAGATCCATCACTTTGAATGGGCTGAGAGCTATGCTTACCGGTTAGTAACTTGTGTACGACGTGTCACTGTCAGTGCCGCGGTAGGACCTGGTGGGACCTGCTGTCGAGTTTTGGCAGTTTTCGACCTGGATCTTATGGTCACCCCCGGGCCCGTCTGGCAATCCCCGGAGTCTCCTCTCACGAACCGCTGGCGTCGGCGATGGGGGACGCCGACAGTACCACGGACGACAACCAAAGTAATACACCACTGTCTCCATTTCTCTGCGAGGGATACGGAGAAAGGAAAATGGGAAAAAACACGTTACGTTGGAGGTACATGATACGTCTGTTCAGACATCTCAGTCAGCTCAGACCCGGATTCATGACGCATCCCGGTCAGGTTGGGTACTATCTCGGCTGACAGACCATGTGAAGGGCTCGTCTGCACCTGAAATTGTCACGTTGATTGAACAATCCCGAGGGCTCCCTCCGAACGAAACGATAGAGCCACATCCGGACTCCGAGCGGAAACCTCGGACGTGTGCTTGCTACCACTGTTAGTGCTGCTGTCTATGATCCCATCCCGTTTCGACCCGTCCTATGCTAGGCGAGGCGAGGCTGATGCGGACGTTCTATTCGTGACACCAGGTGGTAACTTGCGAGAGAAACCAGGGAAGGAAACTTGAAGGCAGCACGGATCGTTCGCACGGCCCCGCCGCCGCACGCTCATCACGTCATCGCTCTTAATTTTCTTTTCGACTCTGGATTAACGTCTGGGCTGGGCTGGGCTGAGTACCACTTCCACTTCCGACTAGTCGACGCGAGGCCAAGAGACGACGAAACGACTGCGACGACCAAGATGATATGAGCACGAAACGAGGACGAAGACGAGAGTCGAGAACCGCCTGCCCCCCTCAGCTCCTCATTCAATTCAGTTCAATGGAGATCGAAAATGATACGAAATCATATGTCCATGTATGCATATAACATACGTGCACATTCCGTATGGCATATATAGAAGATATATGACATGGAACATGGACACCGCCGCCGCCGCCGCCGCCCCACGTTCGTCTCGTTTCCCGTTCTACTTCAATCATATCTCTCGACGGGATTTTGTCATCTCACACACACGGAACAACTAACTGAGTTAGGTTCATCAAACTTCGTCACTACATACCAACTTGACGCCGCCTCATGGCGAGCGCGTTGTTCAACCGTCCTTCCTTCCCTTCTCGACGTCAAGGACGTGCGTGCGTTGCACCGACCCCATCAGAGCCTCGGCGAAACCCACTTCTGCATACTACATGCATACATACAATTCCTTTTTGCGTGCCCAAACAAGACAAGGTTCGAGATCTTGCCAGGCGATTCGAACCCAGTCAAGCAGAACAAAGAATGTCTCGCATCAATTTCACAACCTCACCGTTCGTTCACAGTTAAAGGGGGGAAGTGGGGGAGCATCGTGGCGTCCGTAGAGATTGCGGCTTACGTGCAGGTCGAAAAAGAAATGTACATGCGGTGTACGCAACAAACGTGTATAAAATGGATGGATAGATTCTAGTGCGAAAGTCGCGGGCTCGATGTGGAAGCGCGCATGATGGAGGAAGATGGGGAGAGGGCAGGCAAACGAGCAAATAGACAAATCTCGATGATGGCTTCGTACCCGGCTGCGTGCAGTTTGCAGGAGAAGGAGAGAGACCGATGATGGATTGATCCCGATCAGGTTTTACCCTTCGCAGCACTCTTGCTGATGAGCTTCGCTTTCTCGATCGCTGTTCGACCTACGGAAACGGAATCATGTCAGACATTGTGATGCACGTATGGGAGGTCCGTCGGACGAAGACGCCTTACTCTGCTGAATAAGATTCTTCTTGTAGTCGACGATAGTGATGTCGTCCTTTGTAAGATTGCTGACAGTTTTGTCCTTGACTTCCCAAAGATCTTCGGCGACTTGCGAAATGAGACCTGGTCCACGAAAAAGGAAAACACATAATTAAAAATAAATAATGCGCGAAATCGTCCACGCGATACGCACGGAAATCATGGGAAACAATCACAACACCACCTTCAAACTCTTTGATGGCGAGAGCCAAGGCATCAATAGAACCCATATCCAAATGGTTGGTGGGTTCGTCTATCCGACGGAACCAGTCGGCGTCATTTCACCTGTTTGTCATTTGCCGCGATAATGATGCCACGTACCCAATAAAAGTACGTGTGGATGCTCCATAGCTAGCTGTGCGAACACGACGCTGTAATACCGGATGAACACCAAATCTAGTCTCTCTCCGATATTAGAGTTCTCACCGATTCCGCAGACCGTCTGACAGCTGTCTGATAGGAGAAGTCTGATGGGGGCCAGTCAGACCGAATCTGCCGAGCTGTTGCCGCCATGCCTGCGCAGGGGAAGCGGACGCGTGAGATAATTGCATAGTTTGAACGACAGGGTGGACGCACCTGAGCGTCCTTCTCAGGATATTTTTGGGCGAAGATGCTTTGGAAGTACTCGATTGGCGGTTTGTCATACGGAAGTTGATCGGCGGAATGTTGCGAGTATTTCGCTAGTTTCAAAGCGGCGTGCTTCGAGACCGTTCCCTCGCACGGATGAAGCACGCCGGTAATAAGGTTGAGAAGGGTAGACTTTCCTGCACCATTTGCGCCGAGGATAGCGATACGAGAGTCCATGCTGGAGATCGAGGCACGAACTGAGCGACATGACAAACGCAGATGGCAAGTTGCGGCTCACTCAATACCGAATGACAAATGCTCATACAGATAGTCGGAAGACTTTCCCGAGTATGAGAAGGCAACGTCATTGAAGGCTATGATCGGAGGTGGAAGCTTGCGGATATCTTCAAAGTGGAAGCGCAAGGGACGTGGGGTTTCAACCTTTTCTATCAAACCGGCGGCCTCCATTTTGTCGATGATTTTTTGCTTTGATTTGGCTTGTTTCACAAGGTTAGCGTATGTACCCGCTGACGCAATGAATCTGATTATGGTGTTTCAGCGGATTATCAGTCATTCCCATGGAAAATCACATTACTTTTTAATATGGGCAATTTCCTCCTGTTGTTTGTGATACGCCTTCATCTGATTCACCTCGTTCTCCTTCTTCGTGCGAACGTAGGTCGAATAATTACCCGTGTAGTACACAAGCTTTTTCTTCGTCGTCAAGTCCATGATGTTCGTACATACCGAGTCCATAAAGTCTTGCGAGTGGGATGTGATAACGAGGATATGGTTATACGTCGAGAGGTAGGCCTCCAACCAGACGACAGCACCGAGATCGAGATGGTTCGTTGGTTCGTCAAGTAACAGAAGATGCGGTTTCACGAAAAGAGCCCGAGCAAGAGCCACTCTCATTCGCCAGCCACCACTCATATCCTTGGTGGGTTTCTGCATCATCGCTTGACTAAAACCTAGACCGTGGAGAATGCTTCCTGCTTTTACTTCAAACGTACTTGGGTCCATCTCTTCGAGCTCTTCGTATGCCGAATCGAGGGCTACCTCGTCTACTTCGTCAGCAACAGATAGGTCTTCGATCCGCTTTTCGAGTTTGGCAACCTTCTCTCTTGCCGAAGCGATGATGAAATCAAGAGCATTCACATCGGATGGCTCAGCCTCTCCTCTCACAAGGTAAATATCGATGTGGGGAGGAATCTCGATGTCGCGCTCAGCCATCGATTGCAGAAATGTCGACTGTAATGTCGTGAACGATCAGTCATCAGGTAGGAGTGGAGACTAAACAAACCTTTCCAGAACCATTCTCGCCCAGCAAGCCGTACCGCTGTCCATAGTTGAGTGCTATTTGCGCACCCTCAATGAGTAAGCGACCGTGGAAGGAGAGCGTGTATGAGTCGATTTTGATATCTCGGCTTTTTGGATCAGAAACGAGCACTCCAGCAGCACTCCTGCGTCACGCTCAGTCAAGGACTCCTGGATATGCAAAGCACCCACCTCTCAGTCGCGATCTGGAGTTTTGCCATAGAAGTTAGGTCATCGGTGCTGTTCATAGCAGAGACGCTGGTAAGTGGAGTGTTGAAGGCACTGCCAGCAGCTGATCCTGTGGGGGTCGAAGTGGACGTCGGGGTCTCGCCCTGCTGCCTTGCTGCCTGCTTTGCAGCTTTCTCCGCGAGTCGCTTCTGCTTGGACGCTGAAGGCGGCATCTCTATGAAATGAAGAAAAACTAGATGGATGATCGATGTCGACTATCAATTTTGCGTTTACCCTTATCAAGCATCCACGGATTATCTAATCAATCCTTAGTAATCCAAGAATTAGAAGAAACCTCCTGTCTAGACTACGGTACGTACGGTACTAACGATGCTCGCGTTGAAGCAAAGCATCTGTAATGATGCTAGTCATCGTAAATCTGATTCGAATTATTTCTTGACACTGATGCTGACGTTTTTATCGGTCACCTTTCCAAACGATTCGATTCGTATCGACTTGGTCTTGAATCTCGCAGATCCGCATTTGGTTGTTCCGACCGTGATGAGATGAACGAGAAATTACAATCGGGTATGATTTTATATGGTCATCGCCGACGAGTGATACATATAATACATCCTGGATCAATTCTCGATTCAAACAGAATACAAGGACTGGTATACCCGAACGTTAATGAAAGTGTTACGGGGTTGTCATTTAACGGATCGTTCGAGGTTCCAGAGCGCCTGAGCAACGTTTTAACATAGCCTGTCGATTGGGGATCTTCTGCAACGGATTACAGTGCGGTCCCGCGTGAAACTGCGCGGTTACGGGTCCGATGATACCAGTGTCTTTAAGCTCTAAGATGATAGTTAGGCCCCCTAGAGACCAGGAAGTTTGGAAATAGGAAAGTTTACTAAACCAAAATGTGGGGAAAATATAGAGAGCGAGGGGACTGGATCATGGTCCCGTGCTGTTGAAACAGTGCTTCCTGTCGCCTTTTTCAACGTAAGTAGGTGTTCAAGTTTGTCGAACAAAGGAAATCCGTACATTCGGTGGCTGTGTTGCCTCTAAGTGTCCAAATTTGTGTAGTCGTGGTCATCTCTTTCCTTACGTCTCGCCATGTCCTTCCTCACCCGCTGGTTTCGAAAGGTCAGCCACTGCACACATATCAACTTTCAAAAGTAACTGACAAGCGCGCGTTGCATCAGGGAAATTCTGAAAATTATGAAGTAATCCTCTCTGAACTCGCAGCGGACGTGCAGAAACGTCAGACGCGTCTAGCGGAGATCCGCCTGCGCGAACGACGTACGACTCTGCAGTTCACGCTTGGAACGTTTTTCTTCTGGTTTGCCTATGTCAGCCTATGGTATTCACGGAGGCTGCCATCGGCATGGCACGAATCGAAGTGGGTGACGGCGGGGATAGTCGTAGGACCTGTTATGTATGTGGCGTTGCTTGCGTCCTTCTCTTTGGGAGGTTCATTTCCGTGTCCTTGCAGAATCTTGTTCGCACGGAGGATGATGCAAATATGGTACTCGTGGAAGGGCAACCGTGAAGGTTCGTGCGTCGTCATTGCTCCCTCATCCTCTACCCAACCACCATACCTTGTGTTCAGAGAAGACACTCAAGGAGGTACTCAAGAAGCAACGCGAGACGATAGAGGAAATCAAGAAGAAGACCAACTATTACAATACGCGGAATCTCATTGAGAAGTACGACGACTCGTTATCACTTGGTTCAGGGGCTACTCCCTTGCGAAGGCGTCAAGTTCCTTCCGTGCCCCAGACCCCAATTGCGTTACAGTCACCACCTCTGCCTTCTCCTCAAATGCATCTGCAAACTCCCAACGGGCAAGTCCGAACTCCGGTGTTACAGCTCTCCCGTGCGTGCTCCCATCCACCACTCACTCGTTTCTTCTGAGCCTAGTTCAACAGCGACTCCCCTGCCCATTCAAGCAACACGAAAACACTGGTATGACAAACTTGCAGACGCGGTACTGGGTGACGACGACGAACAATCTGCGACTGTCGCTGCTTCACGCTATGCCCTCATCTGTCAGAAGTGTTTCACTCACAATGGTCTTGTGAAAGGGAGTGTATGGGAAGATACACGTCAGTATTCTTGCATGGTCATATTGTAACGCCGTTGACGCCTAGACAGAATATGTTTGTCCGAAATGTGGCTTCTTCAACCCCTCGATGCGATCGAAGAAACAAGCCGCGGCGCAGCGCGCGCCTTCACCGCCGTCAGCACAGCACTCTTCACCTGACTACACAGCCCAGCAGCTGCCACCCACTCCACCACATCCCGATAGCGGCGGTAAACCATCCTCGAGTGGGGCGGAACATGTCGAAGGGGACGCTTCGATGCAAACAGGCGAATGATTAATGATGTTTGATATTAGTACTTGGACGTAGATAATCTCATCTACGATTACTTCACTCCTTTACCTTCTTCAAAGTTTAGGTTATGTCGTACTGTATAGTTGTAGCAAAGGTAGTAGCCTCTTGTTTCAGGAAAACGCGAGAAAGCCTTTCCAACGGCCTTGACTTAGTCCGCATGTTCGGACTCATCTTCCCGCTCGTCTCGCGTGTCGGAACCGGACCAACGATCATGGTTCGAGCGCAAAGAACAGAGTGCAAGTCCTCAAGCAGCAACAGTCCAGGGTAGTGAGTGGTCGACGGACGGTGTGCATGCATACATACAAAGTGTTGTGTCCAACAAAGTTGGGCCAGCTACTGATAAATCTGGGTCCCACTGGCAGAGACTCAGAAAGTCACGTTTTGAAGAGGTGCTAGGTAGTATTATTACAGAGTCAGTCACAACCACCCACCAGACTGAGAACGTGTACCAGGCCACGATTCCATTCGGCAACGAGGCAGCCTCGGAACCAAAGTGAACGTTGCCATATTGAAGGCTCTGTCAAACAAGCTAAACACTTGGTCGCGCCGCTGGCACTGGCAGCAGTGGCGTCACGATCGATCGGATTTTGTTCTGTTAGCAACTGTCAGGCACACAAGTTCAACTTCAAGGCCATTCTTTCAGAGGTATTTTTTTTTTCGCAAAATCACTTACTAGGATGACGAGAAATCATATTGTTTGGCATAAAAATTCACCTTCTCGTTCCAACAGGCTAGATCGAGCAATGCCCCCGGAAGGAGAGAATCCCCATGGTCATGCAATACGATCCGATAAGTACTAGTTTCAATAAGTCACGATCACCGTACAAACTTTTCAATCGAATCAATCCTAGTACCCGACAAAATCACATCAGTTGTCCATCAAATCGAAATCTAAAGCCGACCGCCTCGCGAAGTTGCACTTCCAAACACTCTACTGCGCGCTCCCAGACCAACAATACCGCGCAAAACAACTCTCGCACACCCCGCTCCTCTCTTCGTCAGCCCGCTTGCGTGCACGATCTACAATAGCACACGCCAAACAAGCAGGCCACTCCGGGTCCGACAGCGTGCTCTGGTCTACGGGATATCCTTGCGTAGCAACCACGAAGCTCTGGTCGAGGATCCCCTGGACCACCGCGGGATCGTATACGGGCTGGGCCGTCGACGAGTTGGTGAGCGACGGCTCGCCGTTGCGGGGCGGTCCGCCGTTGGCGATGTAGATCACCAAGGGCGTGTCTTCGTCCTCGCACGTTGGGTTGCATCCAAAGAAAGTCGGCCGCGTGCTAAGGTTTTGGGTGGTGAATTCTTCGAGGGATGTCGGCACTGGAGGGAACGAGTAGGGAGCGGAAGAGAACATTGACGCGAGCAACGCCGTCCGGTTATATGTGACCTGAGAAAAGACATCGTCGACGGCCCAGTAGGCATGAAACGGAGACTTACGATCAGCGAGTTCCCATCGGCGAAGTTGTCAACATCATCTGCGTTCTGCGGAACGGTTTGTTATTTTCGGCGGGAGACTAGCAACTGCACTCACAGCATCAATCGCCAAAATTACATCCACATCGCGGGCCTTCACCAGCAAGGGTTGAAAAGCGATGATTTCCCCATCCTCGCCACCATCTACAAGGCTCAGATCTGTCTGGTCGGATGCTACGAAAGTGTCCGGCGCGACGTTATAGAACGGATTCGGAAACGAGGCAACGTCAAGTTCGATGCCTGGCTTTAACAAGGGTGTCAGGGCTGCAACCACACTGCCGAATTGAGATTCCAAGGTGCCCTAAAGTTCTTGAGTCGAAGAATGGTAATAGGAGTCGATGGACCTACGGTTGCATTGTATTCACTGTATACTTCAGCCGAAGAAGCCATCACCATCGATAACTGGTCATAGTTTGTGGCGCAGACGCTGTTGTTCCTGGTTCCAAGGTACTTGGTCTGCGTGAAGGCAGACAACATGGGATCGAAGGAGCCCGTCTCGACTATGTTCCATGTCAGTCAGAGTCGATACATCGCGCATGAACTTGTACTGACAGATGTTGAATTCCATGATAGGGTTAGATATTGGTACGAAATACCCGGGTACGATGTTTGAATCATTCTGATTTGGTGCAGCAAGGTCTGAAGTGACGATTGGGAATGGCATCGTGTATGATGCAAATGCATCACTTTCGTCCATACCAGTTATCAGTGAGCATACCTCTCATTTTACAAGTTATTGTGTACTCACGTTTCGGCCACTGACGACCACAAAATCCCCGCACCATGAGGATAGGATTCGTCAAAGAAATTCGACGAGAATGTTCCATTGACGAAATGTCTCGCCAATGTGCGTCCCCAAAAGTCGGCAGAGGTCACGGAAAATCCAGCGCCAAATTTTCCCTCAAGCTCTTGAATTAAACTGGCGATATAACCATTGTTGGTGGAGTTGTCGGCACTTGGAGCGAAGAGGCCATATTCAGGGAGCCATCCACCCCACGAGTTGTTAGCAGTGGTGGGATCAGGATACCCAAAGACGAGTTCTTGCATCGTCGGAAAGTTGGCTTGTGCAAGGGAAGTCACAAACCACGCTCCTCCCGATAAACCTGTCAAGTAAGTCGCAGCTTGAAGTAGTCCCCCCAAACCGGCCGCGTTCGAGGACAAGTTCCTCCCATCCAACGCATTTATCACCCCGGCGGCGAAGGACGCGGCTCGATATCCTCCGCCGCTCGTTGCAATACCAAAGTTGGGAGTTTCCGAGCCACACCCACTCAGGATGTCAGAGACGTATGAAGGTAGGGTGACGTTGGTAGCCTCGACGTTGGAAAGATAGGCTTTCCAGGCCTGCGGGATGACCTGCGATCGACGAGCATTGACGTACGAGGCTTCGGAGGCCGAGAGGGATTGATTTGCGGGCGACAATCCTGTCATACGAACGAGGGAGAAGTTCTCCGGGCAGACACCCACCAAGGGTGTGTAGGCCTGGGAGGCAACGCTCTGCGCTGAGACGAACAATGCGTTCAGCGAAATCAGGTAGATCCAGGTGGCCAAGTCAATTCCCATAATGCGAAACATTGCACTCGGGTTGCAGCACGAGGATTCGGATAGAATGGAAGTGATTGCCTTTTATCTATGCTAGAGCGCACCGGGTATGCAGAACACATAGGTCAGCTGGAGTAAACAGGTGAGATGTACATAACATTAAGAATCTCACATTCACCGATCTTGGTGGTAACAGATATGATACTGAAAATTGGGAGGTGACAACGTCCAACCCATGCGCGTCAGGTTTAAATAGTTAGCCAGGGTCCGGGAGAAATTCTTACTAAGAGCCAATTTACTTGTTTCTATGGCGGTGTCACACCTGAGGTCGGCAGCCCCTGCCAGCGAAAGTGAGTACCTCAATCCTGGAACATGTGTAAGAGAGTTGACCTTGAGGCTGTTATTACGTGCTTGGCACGTTGAATAGTCATCGTCATGACGAAGCTCGGTCCTATGTAGTTGACTTGAAGTAGCAGAAAAGGAAGCACGGTAGTGCAGTGGGTGATTGGGAGTCTGGGATGCGCTTCGCGACGACTCGGAGTCTACCAGCCTTTCAACCTTTCAGCAACCGTTGAAAACGTCGGTAGGTATGTACATCCGCTGACAGGTCTGACAGGTTGGCACTCACGTCAGTATCGCAAGCTGACTCCGATTACACCGCTGCTCTCCGCCTCACCCTTGCTCTTTCATGTGCACGATCGGATACCGTAGCTCTGCAGGATAATGATAACAAAGTCTGGTCGAGTATCCTCTGAGGAACCATACCCAACTGCGAATTACTCGCTGCGAGCTAGCGACTTTCAGAGCCCATTAGAGGTAACGTTGGGTCACTGACTCACTGGCACTGACGTCGGCTCGGGTGCACCCCAGAATGTGGACACAGCTCCAAGCCTGTCCAGTGTGTTTTCTCTGGCCGCACATGTGGTTGTTGCCCATGTATTGCCCCAGTACTTTATATATTTCCGATCTTCCTGATCTTCCTTGGTGTTGAAATGTTAATATCAAGCCAAGGGACCACGACACCGCATTGTAGAGCGAAACTAAAGTCTGGCTCGTAAAAGCGTCGCCACCCGGATGGAATTGCAGGTTGTTAGATATCACTTGCCGCTGTCAGCCAGCAGTTCCAGAACTCACTGGTTACCCCCTTTTGGACTAATCGACGACACGAGTCCCACAAGTTACTAGTCAGGCTGGTACTTGTCATTCTGTCATCCCCTTGTTGCACTGGCAGTACCATCATGGAATTGGTGATATAGGGAGAACAAGTTCGCCCATGTCGATGCTCGTCAAAATAAGAATCCAGTCGTGAGGCTCGAATTCTCTGCAGGCTAGTAGTACTCTTCTGACTCTATTTGGTGTCAACAACATCAAACAATGTCGCCCTCACTGGTTCCGACGACTTGAAGTGCTCCTGAGCTTACTGCATGTACCCCTCTTACTAGTTCCCTTCTCATCGAATCTACGACATGTCCGCAGCAGTTAGCGATGCACGCGAGTCCTCCGCTGGCTATTTGCCTAATTCATTAACAGAGAAGCTAGATACTCCACCTGCCACGCCGCGTGCAGAGGACGGTCGGACGAATGGCAACGGGGACGCAAGGGGGGAAACTGAAAATGTCGGGAAAGAAGAGGACACTGACGTTGATGAGGCGGACTTGGAAGATGAGGAGGACGACGCTGGAGAAGAGGCGATGGGGCACGACCACGAGGACGATGGTGAGGAGGAAGATGAAGAGGAGAATGAGGAAGAGAGCAGAGACGAAGATGACGACGATGACGAGGAAGAGGGAGAACCCTCTCTTAAGTACGAGAGAATGGGAGGGCCGGTCAACGATCTGCTCAAGAAGGACTCAGCTTCCGCCCTTGCAGTTTCCAACAAGTATCTGGTATGTCCTTTGTCAAGGTATCAGTCAGTCTGCCAGATCTCATTGCGATCCAAGACAATTGGAACTCATAGTGGTATCGTGCACGTCTTCACCCTGGCTGGGGAGCGTATCAAGTCTTTCAAACCTCATCAAGCTTCTGTGAGTGACATAGAGATGGACAGTACCGCGGACTTCGTCGCGACCGCATCTATTGATGGTGAGAGTCTTGTTGACCTAACATTCGACTTACTGATTAGCCAGTTACTAGGGCAGGTCGTCGTGCACTCCTTGTCTACCACTGAATCGTATGTCTTTGACATGAAGCGACCGATACGCACCGTGGCCCTCGAACCTCACTTTGCCAAGCGTACGACTCGCGCATTTGTATGTGGGGGTATGGCGGGCACTCTGGTTCTACGGGAAAAGAGTTGGCTTGGTCACAAGGAGACGATTCTTCACTCGGCGGAAGGTCCTATATGGCGTGTACGATGGAGAGAACACTTCATTGCCTGGGCAAATGATCTTGTGAGTCCTTCTTCTTTCCCCCCAGCATCTAACATTAATACGCTCTTCAGGGAGTCAAGATATACGATACACAATCTCAGTCTCGCATCACTTTTATCGACAGACCATCTGACAGTCCTCGAGCAGACCTTTTCAAGTGTAACCTCCACTGGCAGGATGACTCCACGTTGCTTATTGGCTGGGCCGACCACATCAAGGTTGCCCGAATACGATCACGCCCTTCGGGCGGCGCGAAGCTTCCACCGTGGATGGTAGAGGTCACTGCTGCGTTTCAGTTGGATTGCATGATCTCTGGTATCCTCCCCCACCCTATCTCTTCGCAACGGTTGCCCCCAGAAGATGGCTCTACCTCTTCTGCCGTTACACTAACCTCGTTTCTGGTCCTTGCATACGAACCTCCAGATACCTATGGAGAGGAGATGACGGATGATCGAGCCCGTCAGGCCCGAAAGACCTCAGAGCGTCCCGAGCTGCGCATCATATCCCGTTCAGGAGAAGAACTCACCGCCGACGCCCTCAGTGTAACCAATTACCAAGCATGGGGCTGCAATGACTACTTACTGGCTGACGTAAACCCACTTGCTATGGAATCGGAGCGATGCTACGTGGTAGTCAGCCCAAAAGATATCGTCCTTGTTCGATCAAGAGATCGCAAGGACCACATTGCCTGGCTAGTCGAACACAGGCGATACGAGGAGGCCCTGGATAAGGTAGAGAAGCTCAGCGAAGATGAACGTTCCTCGGAAACTCCGGATGCTCGGATAGACCCTGTCCAAATTGGTGCTCGCTACATCAAGCATCTCATCGGCGAAGGTTTGCACATCCATCCCTCCTTCTACATAGTCATACCTATCTCTATTCATAATAGGTGACTTTGCAAAAGCGGCTCAGTTGTGTCCAAAGGTCTGTGGTCAGAATTCCCAAACATGGGAGGAGTGGATATTCGTGTTTGCGCAAAAGCACCAATTACAGGTGTGTTGTACTGCCTAGCATCTTGACGATGACCGAATCGTGTTTTCAGGCGATCATACCTTACGTCCCGACGGCCGCTCCGCAACTCGGACACTTGGTCTACGGGATGGTATTAGGTCATTTCCTGACTCACGACAAACAGGTCAGCGTGAATAGGCCAACATTGCATCTTATGACGTTCATCTGTATCATCGCAGGCCTTGCTTCGAATGATCAGGGAGTGGCCGCACTCTATATATGACATTCCTGCGGTAATTGTTGCAATTCAGTCGGAATTGGAGAGGATTCCATCTTCCTCGTCTTCTTCGGAAGCACCGAGGTCGGATGCGCTCCTGCTGATGGAATGCCTCGCTGATTTGTGAGAATGTCTGCGCACGCATTCGCCTCTGCACTAATTCCGGTTATCTAGGTACACCGCGAACCGGCAATATGGCAAAGCGCTGCCTTTCTTCTTGCAACTACGGAGACCAAACGTTTTTGATCTCATCAGAGAGCACAACCTGTTCACTGATGTTCAAGATCAAGCACTCCTTTTAGTCGAATTCGACCAGGAGCTCAACAACAAACGTAAG